>JXSR01S012675.1:9569-26841 GCA_000969725.1 Ophiothrix spiculata
ATGAATGAAGCTAGGGACTGACGGTAAGTGCTCTTACTATGCGGAGCTCGTATTATTCACCTCGTACTAAACGAACAGATTTGTGTTGTAAACAATGGGGAAAAGTCAAGACTGAGAGTTGCCGCTCGTAATATACGGGTTGTCGTTTTAAGCGATCTCGTACTAACGGGTTTCCACTGTACCATTTTCACTCGTTTTTGTGTTTGTACACTGAAAGCCAAAAGGGAGTCAAGTGACTCTTAAAAGGGTGTCCAGCAACCATGACTCTCCTGAGGAGTCACAATGACTCTCATTGATGCTGGACTCTGGAAAAAGAGTCGAGCTGACTCGTAAGTAGGAGTCACCTTAACTCTTCTTTCAGAGTCACCTCAACTCTTCAAAAGAGTTAAGTGACTCCTTTGGAGACTCATGATATTTGACTCCCAATGGGAGTCCAAGTGACTCCCCAAATGGAGTCAATATTGACAGTCAAATTTTGCTCGACTCCCTTTTGGCTTTCATCGCTATGAAAGTCATTTAAAGTTGCAGGGTTGAGTTACAACTGTGAGGGCGTATTTTTTGCAGGGTGTTAAATTTCAAGACGTGTAAAAGTATTGCAGGCCGGTGTGAAAGGAATCGTAGTCCCCCTGAAATGGTAGTCTGCCTTCCATAGACCATAACGGAATAAAGCGTGAAACTAATGTCGCGTCATGAGAGTTCTTAGCCTATACTTTACTGTACAACCCGGACAATAAGAACAGGGGACTTGCATTCCTGCTACACCGGGTTATCTTCCAAGGTGAATTTTGCAACCAGGGGGTTGCAGGCAAATAATGTTGCAGGCAAAGCGTGGCCAAGAAAAGGTGACTCACGGTTGTTTTTAAGGACTAATGGGTTAATCAGATGACACCGTTTAGGGTATCAAAAACAGCAATTTGGGACAATTTTCAAAAAATAAGGTTCTTTTCAAATCCTAGTGTGAAAACAGTATCGATAAAATCCCGATTTAGTGTGTGAATAGGGGGAAAAGGGTATATTTTGGCTTCAGAACCCCCAGGTCAGAACCCACCACCCTTTAGGGGATGTTTTGAAAAAAAAATGTGGTCACGATATGCCTGCAACATTTTACTTGAGTCCCCCCCCCCCCTTCTTCCCTCAGGATTTTGCACCTGTTGGCCAGGTCAGTATCATGACCAGAAAGCAGTAGCATGAGTTTAGGCCCGAGTTTAGGTTTTAATGTTTCTCACATATCAAACAGCTTTCCGAAAACTTGCTACAGTGGAACCTCTTAAACACATTTTGGTTTGTGTTATCAGGACTTTGTGTTATCCATTACTAATTACATACAAATTCAGTGCCAGGAACTTGAACATTCAGTTAGTGTTATTCGGTTTTGGGGTTAAGAGATTTCGTGTTACAGGGGGAGTTCCACTGCACTAATTCGGAGTCCTGTAATGTTCCCCTACAATAAACACACAGATTTGGAATCAAACATTTTTCTGCAAACAATTTTAATAATTTCTGTAAAAACTTCCAATAAATCTGAATTTTATTATACACAAAAACACAACCCTTGGTAGCAGTTTATCACTTCATACGAGACAGACCTTTGTAATAAGAATATTACGATTTTGTTCTTGTCCTTCCCGGTTTTCCCCGCTTGCTGTCCCGATTTCCCGCTCGATTTTTTGTCAGGGCCGGGGGGTTATATTATTTTCCGTAGTCTTCAAAAAACAGGGGAAGATTCGGCTTAAAATGAAAACCCGATCAGGAGGGCGGGACTACCAAAAATCGGGAGACTACCGCCTTTTTAAAATGGTTCTTCATTGAATTGGTTCTACAGTGTCACCTGAAGGACCATTTCAAGAGCCACTGACATATGAAAGGGGAATTTTGAGCTATTTTTCACATTCTAGTAGCAAGGTGTTCAATAAATCTGACATATGGCAGCCATTGCAGATACGACTTTCTTGCACTCGCCTGACGAACTGTCAAACACAAATACAATATCAAAGCTGAAACTGCAATTTGCAATTTATTTCCGTTGAGAATGAATTCAGCTTATAAGAACTCACTCCTGGGCCTGAAAGCACCATTACTATTTTACATCTTAGTAATCTAAAAGTTTGCTCCATCTACGAGTTTGATTGTATTCTGAAAGTCGTTTTTGTCAAAATCATGAAAAATTCATTTATAGCATACAAAAACTGTGATCCATAAATAAGCGGACTGTACAAGCTTTTGAAAAGTATACTTTCCTTCTTCTGGTTCACCGGAACAAGTAAACAAGAACTGTATTTTACTAATTGTGGAAATATATTTTGATAATGTTGTTGCAGTTTTATTTATATATTTGTCTTGTTTATAATATGTTCCTGTGAACCTGAAGAAGGAAAGTATACTTTCCGAAAGCTTGTACAGTCCGCTTATTAATCGTCTCTTTTGTGGATTATCCATTTCTTGTGATCCATAAAACTTGGTCCTTTTGGCAAAAAAGATTCTCACAATTCATATACATCTATGAGTCCTGTATGTCCCTCATCTCTGTTTAGCAACGACCAAAGTCCACAGTGTTCCCTGAAAATATTGAGAAAAGAAAAATGAATGAAACATAAAATGGTTAAGAAGTAAACATGCACACAGATGTTATATTTTCACATTTAGAAATTTTGCTCTTCTGTGAACAAACTAGTGTGAGGGTCACCAGAGAAAATATTTGTACGGGATGCTCAAAGTGGATTTGAACTTTGACCATCTCTATAGCTCGAAAAGCGTGATTTTGCGATCAATCTCTACACCATTTTTTCTAAAAAAAGCATGGGTATGTGATGAAAACTCGCCAATAAATATATCAAAAATTACTCCCCCAAACCATTGAGCATCCCCGTATACCATTTGTAAGTAAGAACCCCCCCTCCCCGGGTGTGGGTCATAGATTAGAAAGGGGGATACCAAAGTTCTTTCTAAGACACAAAAAGGTGCACCCAGAAATGGCCATATAGCAAATCCCCTAAATTTGCTTATATTCATTAAAATCAAAATTTTAAGGTGTTAAATATTGCCAAAATTGGTGCCGATTTGAACATGGGGTGATGCATCGGATTTTGTCGTAATATGTTAAACTGAAAACAAGCACACATGCTTCCTCATAGATATCAGGGGTTTTGCCCTGGTGAGGGTGGGGAGAAAACTGCTGAGGTCTCCCAGTCAGTGAAAAATTGGCCTGTTCCCACAACCAAAACTTGGTCTTGTTTTAACCAAGGCTTGTTCGTTCCCCAGTCAAAGTCCATCCTCGAAGAATTAATAGATTGCAATTTAGGTATTTGAGGCAATGGTTTTTTTTACTCCAGCTCAAGCAGTTTTTAAAAATCAAACTGTGACTAATTTTGCAGCAGAAGGCAAGGTGTGAGTACTAGACTGGTGACTAAATTGAGTTGGAGGTTACTGATACAGGAATACACCATGGAAGTGCCGACAATTTTTAATCATGTAATCAGATCAAAAAGATGTGATCTGGTGCCACCATAGATTTACAGGGGAGATACCAGATATTCAGGCTTTTGCCATTGATGCATCGCTTCTTGTCATAATGCACAAATATTGAAAATAGACATACAGTATTATTTGGCGGTTTGTCTCTAAACGCAACCAAATCTCAGCACTCAAGAGTTGATTTTGGCAGGAACCGAGTGGACCCCAATACCCCCCATTTGAGCTCCATGGCTGACGCAAGTCATTACATAGCCCAGTAAACAAGGTCTGTGCCATTACATGTCCAGGTAAACTGAAGTCCGGCATCTCCCCTGTAAATCTATAGGTGCTACACAAACAATTATGCCAATGATACCAACCTTATGCTTTAGCCAGGTGCTTGCTCACAAAGCACAATCCCGCACATTATACTTGACGGCTGCTTAAAACACAATCACATTCTGGCACAAAAAGACCAGACAATACTCACCCTCTACACAAATATCTTGCTACCAAACGCTTGGTCATGACCATGGCCGTATGAAGGCATGTACATTTGTACAATGTAACAGTGTGCATTTTTACTAAGGGAATTTGGTAATTCTGTGGAGTACTATGTCATAAAATCTGGTAACACACACACATTTGTGATGACTCACCCCGAAAAGGGGGACTTTGTGACAGAACACTTTTCGAGAAACTGGTGAAAATAGGGAGCAAAAAATAAGGAAAATAATAAGAATTTCCAGCAGATTTTCTGTTGTAACATTTGATTGCCTTGATCAATTTCAACAAGTAAGGTGTCACTTTAAAGCTTGGAAAATGCTGTAACATATGAAATGATAAAATCAAAATTGATAAAATCTGCAAAGTCCCCCCTTTCGGGGTGAGCCATCACATTTTTAGAAATCCTTAATTTGCTGCCAAAGTAAGTCAATTTTTAATTAAAGGAATTCAATTATCAAATAATTTTGGGCTTAAGTGAGTTAAGCTAACAATGGAAATGCCTACTAGTAGCCTACTGCAAACCAATAGTCCTATAATTATTTTAAAAGCAAATGCGGTTTGTCTCTTCTCTCAACCAAATCTCAGCACTAAGAGTTGACGTTGATGGGAACCGAGTGGACCCAAATACCCCCAATTTGAACTCCATGGCTGACTACGCCGTTACATGGCCCGGTAAACAAAAGTCCGCACCATTCCATGGCCCGGTAAACTAAACTTCGGTATCTCCGCTGTAAATCTATGGGTGCCAAACAAACAATTATGCCAATGATACCAACCTTGTGCTCCAGCCAGGCGCTTGCTTACCTGGCACATTCTCAGTCATTATACTTGACGGCTGCTTAAAACACAATTACATTCTGACACGTAAGGGCCAGAAAATACTCGCCCTCCACGCAAATATTTTGCTACCAAACACTTGGGTTTGACCTGGGCCATACAAGGCAATTGTACAATGTAACAGTTTGCAAACTAAGGGAAAATATATGGTAATCCTGTGGAGTAGCGTGTAATAAAATCTGGTATAACACACACATTTTTGTAAATACATAATTTGTTGCCAAAGCTACTTTTTAATTAAAGGAATTATCAAATAATTTTGGGCTTAAATGAGTAAAGCTAACAATGGAAATGCCTACTAGTAGCCTACTGCAAACCAATAATTATTTTAAAAGCAAATGCCAAGATGAGATACGTTTTAAGGCCATTTCAATCCTTGAGAGTGTAGGCATCCTACAGATTACTAGCTGTGAAGTTAAATTCGCACATAAATTTCAGGATGTCCGGATTACCAGATAACTTGCACACTGATGTAAGCCAAGGGGGGCAAACATGTTTACCATCCATATATCAGACCAAATTCATGTTTCGTCTTGAATATACCATCAGAGAAAATGCCAGGATTTTCAAGATGAGAGGATCAAACAAAAGGCAAATGGAATTTGTTTGTAATGTGTGAATAGCGCGCAAAAAAATTACTCAAGTAAATGACATCAAATTCAGAGATTGGCAAAAATGCAAGAAAATTTTGCAATGCAAAATTAAAAATGTCAAAGATAAGGAAATCAGCTGAAAAAAAAACCTCACATCCCTAGAAATAGCAGAATTAGTCTGATTTCTTCTAACAGTAACTATTTTGTTTTGGAATTCCCACAAAATATGTGCAAATCAGTTGGTATAAATGTGCCTCATGATAAACAAATGGATACATCATGTGCTATTTTGGATGAATCAATCAAAAACTTATCCCACATCTTCCAATTCACCCACTCAAAAGTTAAAGGGGGAAATAGCGCCACTGTTTCAACTTGCCACAAGTCCCAAAGTACCCAATCCCACCCTACAGCAACACATATATCAACTACACTTTGCCATACCATATTATCCTTGTTCCATGATTCCAAATTCAGGATCCAAGATAAGATTCCTCTTCTGAAAGAAATCTGGCAAGAATTTTGTCCCTGCTATCCATCCTTCCTACCCAAATCCTGATTTGATCCCTTAATCTTGACTTGATCCCATGATCCTGACTTGATCTCTTGATTAGATTAAGATTCTTGCTTCCATCAAATTGTAGGAACACACTTTCCATATGACAGTTTATAACAAGTACGCATAAATTGATCCGGGGGGTCATCAGCATGATTAGGCATGACTGCTGCATCAATGCACATAATTCTCATCTATAATACCAACCTAAATTTAGATCTTTACTTATGCAATTTTGAGATCTACTTTTGTCACATAACTGATACAAGCATTTAAATATTTAGGCAGATTGTGAAAAATAAAAGAGCATAAAAACCTTTGGTACCGTACCAAACTTTTATTTTTAAATCAAAGTATTTTTTAGTTAAATTGAGTTGAATTTTGTCACAGGGTTGATATCACAAATCAATAGAATCTTTAAAAAGAGTGAGAAATATTGAGTTGCAAACTGATAAGAGATTTTTTTTTTTTGCACCACGTACAAACTTTCCAGTATTTAGTAACTTTCATTACCAATTGAAAAGTGTGATCCTAACTACAATGAATTGGTTATTTTGGACTGTTCCTATTTGGTTCCTAACAGACTGATCAGATCCATACAATCCTAGGAATGAATCCATGGGGAGTTTTAATTTGATCCTGAAATGATCCGTGATTTATCCAATGAATCCTTGAAGAATTTTGAATCGTCCCGAAATGATCCATGCTTTAATTTCATGATTCCTTCGGGAGTTTTGATTTGATCCTGAAATGATCCATGATTTTATCCAATGAATCCTTGATGAATTTTTAATCTGTCCTGAAATGATCCATGGTTTAATCCCATGATCCTTTGAGAGATTTTGCCAGATCCTGAATTGATCCCTGGTTTGTTCCCATGATTCCCATAAGGTCATGCAGACCAGAAAAGATCCATGGATTTTATTCTGATTCCTAAGATTAGACCTTCTGAATGGTCCATGGATATCCCATGATTCCTTGGGGCATTTGATCAGATCCTGAATTGGTCCATGGATATCCCATGATTCCTTGGGGCATTTGATCAGATCCTGAATTGATCCATGGATATCCCATGATTCCTTGGGGCATTTGATCAGATCCTCCTGATATGATCCATGGACTCTTCCCATGATTCCACAGGGGTTCCAATTCTGACCTTGACCTTTGATCCCTGAATCTATAAACAAATACATGGAAAACAAAGTGTTAGTTTGAAGCATATTTATTACAACAACATAGCACATGGTTTTAAAAAGCGATACTTCGAACACAAATTACTCTACTAACTTAATAAAACAATCTTGTTTACATATTAATGTAAGACAACAACAATAAACTTTACCATGACAGAAGTAATCAAGTGTTTCAGTGTAAGAACTTGTTTTTGTTTAGAGGAGTATGATTTCTACTTGTCTTATATTATTTGGACCAATTGTATCTTTACTATAAAAGCTCTTGTAAATAGGCAGTTTTCCATTCAGAGAGAAATCTAGATAAAATACATTTGGAAACTATGGTAGTATTCCTAACAAGGAGGTGGTACAAGATTCAGGAGTTACTATTATCACGCAGGCCGTGGCAATTATTTTTTAAGTAGCCCAATCTTGAAGCCCCAGGCTCAGACACAGAATTTGTTGTGGTCTGTCATCATAGAAATGTTACCATCCAATCGCTTATAGATAATTTACAGGTCTCTCTGAACAGTCTGAAAACCTTGTCGCCAATTGCCAGACTTTGATGGCCTCACTGGAAGGAGTACACGAGATACATTTCGTGTTGCACCGGTACGAAACTTAGACATCACATCAAATTCACATGGTTGTACATTACTAATTAGATCTTAACCAGGACTAGTATACAAATAATGAATGTTTATGAGTGCAATGGTACAAATATTTCATGAAGTGAAAGATCAAATGCTCCATTCAAACGAGGCGAAGCCGAGTTGAATGGGGCTTTTGATCTTTCACCTCATAATATATTTGTTCCATTGACACAAATAAAAAAATTCATTATTTGTTTTATATGACAGCTAAATAAATCTTTGTAAACAAAACAAACCGAGACAACATCTATGGTACTGTACATGCTGGCTTTAATGCAACGACGCGTCTTATGCTGCGCCGCGGACTGTGCAAGCGTGCTCAATTTAAAATTAAACCCAAGCGGCTGATGTGCGTCTTACCAAAAAAGGTAACAGTGCAATGTATCATGTAAATGTTTGCATAGCACTATTACATAGTTGTTGAAGTTGACTATCAAATAGACATTAGACCAATGGCACGTGACCCAAGATGCGCCAATCAAGTGACACAGATTTATTTAGCTGTTATATAAACACATATGAACAAATCAGAATTTTGCACCCATTTCATTTTGAGCGACTGAGACTAACTACATTTGCACAGAAATTGCATGGTTTTAGTTTTAAATCACCCTCAAATATAAACAGGCAAGGATTTTTGGATCTTGTATCATCTGAGTAAATATTCAATTAGTCTTTACCACACCACTGCATAACATACCTGCTGCGTTCAAAAAATGTTACATTTGTCATTAATCAGTGCTTTTTTGTTACAATTTCTCAGCCAAATTTAAATCACAACGCATTACAAAAAGTGTGAAATGTGCGGATGTGTGCAATATTGGTATAGAGCATAAAGCTCTGTATTGTCTTAAACTTTACATACCAATATAACTCATAAGTACAATATAGCTCAGTTTCAGTATAGTTATCTCTCTGGGTATAATTAAATAACAATATTATAGGCCAAACAATAATTTCTTGGACAATGTAAACAAAAATGCAGGGCAGGTTTGCATTTACAAATAATGGGGCCCTGCAATCTGAATTTCTGTTTATACTGTCCAATAAATTATTGTTTGGCCTTATAGGATTACACATATATTATGTGTTCACCATATTGCTTGACTTGTTCACCTTCAAATATGATAAGCTTTGATATTTAATATCTAAGAAAAATGATACAAACTACAGAGTGTTTATATGCAATCTGACGGAACCTGATCTCATGTCACAACCTAAATGTTATTTATTTGTGACCGTCCATCTCAAACTAGCCATACATGTAAATACAGCCTCTTGTCATATTTACTTTTTCAAATATTTGCAAAGACCATGATGTAAGGATTAAAATGACACCTCAATGAACTTCATCCTGTTTTCAAAAGTAAAGTTATGGCCCATCAAAGGTTGTCTGGGAGTAAAAGGTGAAACTGGGATAAACGTGTTCAAAGATCAGTAAGCCCTGTATTTTCTGTTACGGCTGTATTGAAATGAACGAATACATATTAAAGGTGATGAAAACCTTCAAAACAAAAAAAGAATCAGACACAATACATTTTTTTTAAATACAAAAATCAGTACAGAGGTTTTCAAACTTGTTTCTATACAAGGTCTGCATGTAAAGTGTGGTCAGTAAAGAGTAGGGTATTCTACCTCTGATTGTCCTAACCCCACTTCAGCCAATTAATTTGATATTTTCAATCCCTCCCTGTTTCACTCTAAAATTGGGGTGTTACAAAGTACCTGAACAAGAATACAATACCAGACCCAAAGTTAATCTGCATTATATGTTAGAACCAGTATATTTTTTCAAGTACAAATCACTTGGAAAACCTTCATTTGACCGTTATTAATTTAGGAATATTATTAAAGTTTATAAGGAAAGGAAAACACACTTTGTGTTTGGACTTGTAGTCTATTTTTCTTTTCCTTGATTGTCATATAATTACACATTTTGTTTTTCATTGTTTGTGATTTATGATGATTAAATAAATATCATTATTATTATTATTGTTATTGTTATTATAAAGATCTCAAAGTAAAACTGACAAAGCGTTCCCTCCTTGCAAACTGTAACCTGAACTTGGAACGACTGGCACTTCTATTTTGAGTCAGAGACACAGTTCCATATAATAATCTCACTAATCGTCATGCGAGTGCAAGAAAGTCGTATCTGCAATGGCTGCCTTACGTCATAAACTTGGATTGCACACTGCATGACCTCCAGTCTTGGGTCAGTGGTTCTTAAAATGGTTCTTCAGGTGACAACGTCACCTAAGTCACCTGAAGAACCATTTCAAGAACCACTGACGTCACATGAGACAGGAATATTTTGAGGGATTTTTCACATTCTTATGACAAGGTGTAAAATAAATATAACTTAGGGCAGACATTGCAGATACGACTTTCTTGCACTCATGACGACTTGTCCCTACTCCTGTTTGAAAACCTCTGCAGAAGTACAGAATCACATCAATTTCACACAAATTTAAAAATATTGATAATCCACAAATATTAACAAGAAATTCCTGGCATGCAATTACACCAACTTACATCTTCGCTTCCATCTCTTTAAGTAGGAATGTTAATAACATTTTATACTGATCACTTAAGATTTAATGATTATCCATTTTTTAACATTAGGTGGCTTTACAGGATCTTTTTACAAAATTGCAATCATAATGCATAATGATGACTCAGCAACTTTGAAAACTAGTAGGCCTATACATTGCCTATACACATTAAAACTGCTTCCTGGGAAAGAAATCTCACACTAACCTTCTTAGTCAACATACTTAAAATGTAGTTTACTAGATACATTTAGTTTCACAATAAAGTTTCTTTGTGGCATTGACATACTTTGCTATGATGCACTATCTGTACCAGTCCATTGAGTGTGATCATAGATGTACAGGGGAGATACCAGACTCGCCGCCATTTTTCTTCCAGTATGGAGACAAAATTGGGGTATTCCTGTTTTTTGTAATGATGCATCGCATCTTGTCATAATGCACGAATATTGAAAACACGCACACTCACTCTTTGCGTGCAGGTTAGCATATCATTTGCGTAAAGTATAATTTGCGCGGTTTGTCTCTACGCACAACCGAGTCTCGGCAAACTAAGTTGACTTTGGCGGGAACCGAGTGGCCAAGTACACCCCCAGTTTGAGCTCCATGGCTGACAACAACATTACATGGGCCAGTATACAAAGTCAGGTATCTCCCCTGTAAATCTATGAGTGCAACATATGTTCGATATTAAAGAAAATTTGGCACTGGTTCACTTTAAACATCTTCTTTTGCGTATCCCAGGCTGATGAGTACTGCACCGAATATATCACAAAGTTGTGTGCAGGTTACATCACAACGTAATCTAGGCCCGTACCTCATATATATGGATTCCTATCCTTTGATTGGTTAAAAGCGGAATTGGAATTAACTAGGCCCTATGAATTTAATATGCCTAGGACATATCACTAGGCCCACTGCACGGTGTAACCAAAGCTTTACATCCGCGACTATTAAGCATTCATGGACATGCGTAACAGTGCATAAGGTAGTTGTCTTGCAAGCACAACTCGGTCAGCATTCATAGCAGAAAGATACATCGTAATTATCATCAGGCATTTTAATTAAGTGCTGAAATTATTCTTTTAACCAACCAGATGACAAAAATCTATATATTCAGTACATAAAACGAATATTGACAGCTTTTTATTTCCCCTCTGTGATATAGAAACCATTAATATATGATACCCTCAGCTTCACTTCAGGCATAGTTTTGTGATCACCAAATTTTAACGATGCCCCTCAAAGCAGCCAATATTTGTATAATATGGTTGATTGGTCAAGGTACCCAGATATTGGGGAACTTCTCATAATGCTCTTAGAGGGGCATGCATAAGGAATCTATAGAAGTTCAATAATGTCTCCCAAAACAGAAAAGATGGCTATCTTGATTATCTAAGAAGATTTCTTGATTTGAAAGTCACACTAAATTGAAACAAATTAATTGAAAAAATTATGTACTGTCAAACCTCAAGTTTATGATAGAAACAATACACAATGGGAGGAGGGGACTGATCGTTATACCACCCATAAAAGGCCGGTGACCCCCATTTTTATTACTAAATTTTAAAGTTTAGACTATAATCTATTAACAGAGAAAAAACATTAAAATTATCACCGCCATTGTCTTGAAATGCACAGTCTTTTATCATCAAAATTTGCACTAGGGATTTACGCCAATTGGAAGCTTCCTTTTCAAACTTGAAGGACTAGGTGCAAGTTGTCCATCAAATACTTAAGGAGAGGGTAGGACATGCCCATCATAATCGTCATATGAGTGCAAGAAAGTCGTATCTGCAATAGCTGCCATTTGTCATTAATTTGCATTGCACACTCTATATTATCCAGGATTGGGTCAGTGGCTCTTGGGATTTTTCACATTCTAGTGACTAGGTGTATAAATTAATAAATATAACATAAGGCAGCGATTGCAGATACGACTTTCTTGCACTCACATGACGTATTACTTTGTGTCAATGACTACCCACTACTTTACAGGTTACTCACCAAGTGTGTGCAAATCTAGGTATGTTTTTCAATCGTTAGTATCGTATGGAAATGTTTACTTCTCACGGCAAGGTGAGTTAACAAATGTCCTAATCAAAGTGCATGATGGGAGCTAAAAACATGTTGTCACGTGGTGCTTAATCCCTGGATCGTGATCGCGATCTGGTGTACGACCTCCTGCGTCTTGGTGAGCGGCTACGGGAACGTGAATATGAACGCCTTGCTTTGTCTTTGACCAGTGTGATGTATGACGTCTCATTCTGGAAGAATATGGTAAAAGACAATGATATTTAGACAAAAAAAGATCAGTTTGTTTCCGGTCATAAAACATAAATAAGTCAAATGCATTCTTATAATAATTTTTTATTTTTACTCTTATTTAGTAAGGCTGCAGATTTAAGGTAATTTTGCTCCCGGGACTTATATTTTTTTTTCGGGCAGGTGTCTAGGACTTGTTAAATATTTGCATTTCCAAAACTAACTTGATACCGTGTGAGTCGACACCTCGGCATCCCGTGATCATCTTGTAGACATTATGCTGCAACTACTTTTAACATCCTTACCTTTATTGATGATGTTGTTCTTTTTTCTTTTTTACATGAAACATCGCACTTTGTGTTTGAAGCTTACGAGCGAGACTCTAAATCCCGGAACTCATCTGCAGGCTTATATTTAGACATTGAGGTGTATACTTTCACATATTTCCCAACATAACTTAACTAGAGATGGCAGTGATTCATGGAAAGCACAAATTTGGCAAATGCTCAAATGCAATAGATTTCATTTTTATGAAAAAGATGAACCTTCCAGCAGCAAATGCTCCAAATTTGCGTGTTTTTTGAAAGTTTTTCTGATTTTATTATGAAATAGGCATCTATTATTAAATAAGAGGATAGTCTTTTCTTTTACGATGGGTTTTACTTAGATTGATAACAGGTTCACCAAGTTTTCCGAAGGTGAACCTGTTTGAAAACAATCCAAGTTTAGGCAATATCATTTTCTTTTTCAAAATTATGAAAATAATCCAAGTAAATGCACTGTATTTGATGGTAAAAAACAAATGCACATGGGTTAATTGTCTATGGTGGAAATAAACTTACTACCTCTCTCTCTCTCTGTTTTTTTTTGCACATCTTATTATGAGCAAGTGCACAAGCAATGTGTTACTCCACCTTTCTGATGGAATAAGTACGAGGGGGTATCAAAATTTTTTAAAGATCATCAGGAAGGAAAGGAGTTATAATGATGAACTTTTGTCAGGATTAGTCACTCGTCTTTGTGTACAAGTTGTTCAACATTATCCAACACATCTAATGATGCGAGTCCCTATAGGCAGAACAAAAATTTAGTAGACAAGATAAACCAAAATACAGGTTGCATTTACAATTAATGGGGCCCTGCACTCTGGATTTTCGTTTATACTGTCCAATAAATTTTTGCTTGGCCTATAGGTTATACACCACTAAATAGCTACTGAAAAGCAAGCCGTGTCAATTAGGCGCACTATTTGCTCACGGGGCATCCAAAGAACCTACTCTTAAAAGCTTGAAATTGGACTAAGATGTGTAATAAAATATGAAGATTTCATATTGCATCGTTAAATTGAAGTATCTTGTTTCATTTTTTGACATTTTAATTAAGAAGCAGTCAAATATTATTCCACGAGAGTGATTCGCCATAAAACGCCCCCAAAACAAGATTTTGAATATTGAAACGGCACAAAATAAGGGCAGTATGGTCTCATTACCTATTTTCTATATAATTTTCCAGGTAACCATATCATGAAAATCACACTAATTGAAGAATACATGTCATACTTTAACCCTACAATGCCCTTTTGTTCATCTAAGATTTCTAAATATGAGAAAAACACGCTCAAAAATACCCCTTTACCATATAAAAGTATAGGAAAGGCATTTCCTAGTGTTGAACCTATAGTGTTATTCATCATACCTCATGGGATTTAAACTTGGTATCATCTAGATTTTTTAAGGCGTACTCCATGTCATCTCGGTGCACAAACTCCACAACGCCGCCGCCATTCTTGTCGACATCAGCATAGCAAACTTCTCCTGCCTCCCTCATGTGGTCCTTCAAGTCCTGCCAACTGCCTGTACCAGGCAACCCTAGGGGAAAAATACACATCCAGAGAATTAAGATTTCTTCAGATATAGCATACTCAAGCTTTTTCTTAAGCGGACATGGACCAGGCATCAGAAATCTGAATCTGAAAAAGCTTTTATGACCCAGAGGAAAGGTCGGACAATGGAGTCACCAGATACTTTTGATCGCTGGTCCAAGACAAACAATTTGACACCTTAACCTTTGAAATCGGACAAAGTTGAAAATTTGACTATGAGGGAAAGGTCGGATGACGGGGTCACCATTGACATTTTTGATCGCTAGTCCAAGATGAGAATTTGACATCTTAACCTTTGAAATAGGACAAAGTTTAAAATTTGATCCCAACGGAAAGGTTGGACAATGGGGTCACCATTGATCTTTTTGATTGCTTGTCCAAGACAAATGATTTAACACCTTAACCTTTGAAATCGGACAAAGTTGAAAATTTGACCCCAAGGGAAAGGTCGAACGTCGGTGTCACCATTGATGCTTTTGATCGCTGATCCAAGATGAACAATTTGACACCATAACCTTTGATATCAGACAAATTTTAAAAATTGACCCAGAGGTTTGACCCCAATATGACCTTTGACCTCAAGACCTTTCACCTCAGACCCGTTGATCATTGCTATCAAGTTTGGTTTGAATTAAAGCAAAGTCAAATAACGAAACTTTAACCAAAATGAGCGGACTTACTACACACATACTGCATACTACATATAGAAAAGTGATTTCACAGTCTCTTCCTGAACACGTTCAGGTGAGACAAAAACTTCTTATGTTATTTTGGCCTAAATCAAATTATTCAAGGTTAGGGGAGTTAGAATCAGCAACGGCCAACCTTCCATGGACACGACTGAATAAAGCGTTACCTTCAACTCTGAGCTTGTAACTAGAGCGTCTTGGTGGGCCACGTCCTCTTCCGCCACCACGATCGAAATTTCTGAAGCCGCCGCCACCGCCGCCGCCGCCTCCTCTACCCGATTCGCGTCGAGGGAATTCTACCCGCAGTCTGTATCCTTCATAATTCCATCCATCCCTGAATTCCACAGCGTCTTCGGCACCCCTGCAAGATACAGATTTTGAGGCAGAAATTCAAATAGTCAGAAAAAACATACTTTACTAAAGATGGTATAGACTTCATATGTTAGTGCCTGAGATACTTGGGTGGCAAAAGTACCCAAAAAAAAACCAAATCCCCTAATTTGCATATTTTATTTGCGGCCATTTTGGATTTAAGATGCGATAGTCCACTTTTGTATGTTCTATAATGCATCTTGAAAGTACCGCAAATATGGATATTTCTGCGCAACAGACCATATACATGTATTACATTGTGCGCATTATGACCTATTAATAACCTGCGTAATAGCGCGATCCAATCTAGTAAGATTATTTCTATTTTTACGCAAACTACTGCGCGGTCATTATCAGGTAACAATGACTTCTGTTAATGACCCGCGTAGCGCGTATGCTTTAAACGCAGCATTACGCGCACGCAATGATATCGCAGAGGTCGCGTTTGACTAAACGCAACGCGGACGCAGTGCCTAGACCGATCGATATTTTAGCAGATGGCACAGAAACAAACTAAATAAAATTATGATTTTCACCCGTTTTTGGTCAAAATCAGTAAAGATTTTAAAGATAAAATTACGGTTATTAATGACAATAATAACTTTGCACCATCTTTTAATTCGGTCATTGTTTAAAATCGTTGGTGTTTGTTTTGTGCCTCGGTACTTTTCTTCGGGAGCCTCAAAAAAGATGGTGCGCAGTTATTATTGTCTAATTAATATGGTCAATCGGGCAAAACTTCTCAGATATACGGTGCTTTCAGCAGCATGAATAGGAAAGTGGTCTATTGCAAAAGAGTAAATGTGACCCGTCATATCGAAAGGTACCTTAAGGGTCCCAAAATTAAAATTGATTTTTTGGTCTCATCTGAAAGATTATATTCTAAGTTTTAAAATGACACCTTGCTTTTGGTTATTGGATGTTCGATAACAAAGTTACATCCAATTTGGTAAAAGGTATTGGGCTGATTCCAAAAACTAAAGTTCTGAGAAAATCAAGTTAAAAGTTTCTGTACTGGTTAAACGTGAATGGAGAAAGGATTTTTATCTCGGTTTTTTAAAACATTTGTCTTATGTTTTGGATGTTGGAACCTGATTAATATGATAGAATACACTTCAAAGGTAACGTTTCTGATGAAATTAGAAATTCGACCTTGGACGTGATTTTTGACTAGATGCTCGGCTTCAATGGCCTGTATCTCGTAATTTACTATGCCGGTATTAAGGTACCTTTCGATATGACGGGACACATATGTCCAAAAATATACTTGCTTGAAATCTATTGCTGTTGAATTTAATTCGTGAACGAGTGTTTGTTGCAAGATCAGCCTCGGACACGAACATAGGCCTACATTTTCAAGGTGGTTGTGTTCGCATCTACGCTCAAATCTCTGATTACGCGTTAATGAATGAACCCCAGCAACAAAACTTCTTTTTATTTATAAATGAAAGATGAAAGCTTGACTTTAAAAAATGTGGAGTAAGATTTTAATTTTTGCCTGGAAAAGGAAATAGGTCCATTTTTCTCGAATAATAACCACATGTATACTCAATGTTGCTGAATATTCAAATGAACATAAGTTCAATGTTAAATTGTCCATGTGGTAGCAACAGAAGTAGCCAAAAATAATACCAAAATCATGAACGCTTCATGTAGAACTAGAATACGCGGTTCTCGGGCCGCGCGGTTCTCGACACAGAGTGTCGATCACGATGCCTCCGCATTCCACCTTTGTAATCGGACG
>JXSR01S012675.1:54043-79183 GCA_000969725.1 Ophiothrix spiculata
ATTACAATTATGTTTGCTTGTAAAAAAGAAACAGTTTGGCCAACATCTGTGCTGATTAAAATTACTATGAAAAGTGGTTCATAACAGCTGGCCACTATGTTGCTATGACGATATGATGATGTCAGCTTTAGATATATTGCCAGGTTAACAGTGTAGTTCAACATGCAGATAAAATTTTGAGTAGTATTAAAAGCTTTAATTGCACTCCCTTTATATGCAGGCATTATTTCCTTGTAGCCAGTACCGGATTTATGATCGGGCCCGATGGGCCCGGGCCCAGGGCCCGAGGTTAAGGGAGGGGGCCTTGAGCATGAGAGCAAAAAAAAAAAAAAAAAAAAAAAAAAAAAAAAAGAAAAAGGAAAAGGAAAAAAGGAAGAAAAAATGAAAATTGGGTGGGATTTTTTTACCCCCCACAACTCGAGGGTTGGGGGGGGAGGTCAAATATCTAACATATTTTTGACGTTAGCAGTCACAGCCACTTAAAAATCATTGGTATGGGTGTGTATGGGGCCCTCAGTTTAGGCCTGGCCAAGGGCCCTCGGAAAGGTAAATCCGGCACTGCTTGTAGCACCCATAAGCCTTCATATAAATGATTATCAATATTGTCTGAATCGTGCTAACTTAGTAAATGTTCACCAAAATATAATTAATTAAATATAAAAATTAGGCCAAAAAATAATTATTGTGTTGCCCTTTCGGGGATACAATTTTAAAGTTGGGACAGTCAGTCGATTGGGATTCTTTTTTACTTTTCGTGAAGGAGATTTTGACCTTTGAAATCTGTAAAGACAATAAATACTGTCTCTGATTAGAGGCATATGACAACATAACAAGATCAATTTTCAGTTATTTCTTATGTGACACCGAAAATTTGACACATTTATTGTGAGTTTCTGTGCTAGAAACAGTAAAATTAATAATTAATTTTTTGTAGGATTTTCAGTCAGTTGGAAAAGGGCAACAAAACGTTTTTTATGGCCCTTGTTTCTGCCCAAACTTGCACTATTTTGCACAAATTTTCTGAAGTTTTCTAAAGAAATGCTCTATTTTGAAAAGACAGCCCACAAAATGTCACATTTTGTGAAAAAAGGAATAATTGAAATACCAGAGAGCCTGATTTTGCTACCTGAATTTGCAGCACGTCCCCATAACCCCTTTTGTACTAACAACCCCCTCTGGGTTATTTCTAAATCTTTGCTCTGTTTCAGTTGTGATCCTGTTAACATGTAACTCTTTGTTCACTAATTACCTTCAAATCTGACAAATTACATGATCACCTCAGCTCATTAGGGCCCTGTCACACATCACGAAACGTATGAATAACGAACTAATAACGTACACTGGTTTGGTCATTGAAATACGTGTAATCGATTACCAAACCAGAGTACGTTATTAGTATGTAATTCGCACGGTACAGTGATGTGTGACGTGGCCTTTATATCAATTGCTGTCAACCTTTTCGTTGTCACTCGTTTTCAACTCTTTAGTGTTCTGTTTTCCATGTTCAATGTACAGGCTAGCGAACTAAATGTAGGATCTTTGCATCGCCAGGTTAGTCAAGGACTGGTCAATATTTCATTTAGTGGATGATCCATTTGGGATTTGTTGCACTGTCTCTGTTGCTTCTATATTGTCTCTATATTTGCATGGTTCAAATTCACTTTAAAAGTGGCTATGTTATGGTTATCTACTTAAAGGGGCATTGGACAAAATTTCGAAATTTTATTTATAGTTGATTTTCACTTCATATGTTAGAAAATAACAGACAATTATGAGCTATTCGGCAAAATTTTGATCAAAACCTTCAGAAAGGTCAAAATCTGAATTTTATTTTGATCATGGGTATGAGGCTATTCTCTAAACATACTTATTGCTACATATCAAAAAACAGCCAAAGATTTTTTTGTAAAACAATCCTTTCACATCATAGATTGCAGAGAAATCAAAAGAAATTTGGAGTTTGCATTAGATTTCCTGAAATGCCAATTTTAAAAATTCAACTTTAGAGGGCAGTATTTATCGTTGTCGACAACAATAATGAAAACTAAAAGATTATCTAAATATTTTTGACAGATAGGGGTTGAATTTGACAATGAAACTGTCCATGCTTTCATTATTACCGCTAATACATCAAATGATGCAAAAATCTCAAAATGCTTGGGGAAAAGTTTGGGGATGATGCTGAACTTGTCCAATGCCCCTTTTAAGGGTAGGGATTTAAATTGATAAAAATCAAATAAATCTAGATCAGTTTCAATTAAAATCATGATTCAAATCATGATTCAAATCAACTTGATTTAAATCAAACAACCCTGTTAAAGGGACTAGCCTAGATTCCATTTATTAAAAACTCAGTTTTTGAAATGCTCTAAATAAAGTCTTAGTGTATTCTGTCGGACGCAGTTGTTGAATCTGGCGTACTCAACCCTTGTTACTGGAGTGAAACTTACTGTGCGATGTCTATGGAGTGAACCAATATTTCCACAATATTTTATGTTTCCGCTCTGATTCATTAACATTTACTTACAATAAAGATGAAAGACACATTTTTGAACAATATATCAAAGAAAGAGGTTGATACAAAAATTAATTTAGCTGAAAATGTAAATTTTGTAGACTTTTTCATTGACCTCCAATGCAATGTTTCACGCCAGGGAGTAACATGGAACAGCCTCAATTGACCAATCAGAGTACAGGATTCAAGTCTGTGACATCAGTGCGTCCGACAGAATAGTAAAATCAAAAAAAGTACAAAAAATTTACACAGAAATGGTTCAAATTGAGATAATTAATTTGCAATATATAATTCTGTGATGTTGGTGTGACTCTCCAGTGTTTTCTATATCCTAAATTTTACCTCGGATAGATTTGCCAGATAAAAGATCAAATAAAGCTCCTAGAGATAATTTAATACATATTAAAAGAGAAACAATTTCATTAAAAATAATTTGTTTGCCCATCACAGGTGTAGGAACAAGATATTTATAAACTTTGAAACTTGAAACACTGTTTTCACACCATTTTTTGCCTCCGGAGTAAAAAAGTTGGTAAAGAATTACAGCTTTCTCCAATATTTCTCTTAATCACAGAAAACTACTGGTAGGTTATATTATTACAAACACGTTCTATCGATTCATGTTAAAAATATGTAGGTAGAAAAGTAGTGGGAAGAATCTAGTCCAGCCCCTTCAATTGATTGTTTGATATCAATCAATCCATCTATCCAAATTAGTTACTTCATTGATTTAAACCCAATATATGCACTCCGTCTATTAATTTATTTTATTACATGTCAACTTTATTTGGGATGGTTTTGATATAGAATCCACTTTATTTGGGATGGTTTTGATATAGAATCCAACTTTGTTAATACCAGAAAATGACTAAATCAGTGTTCTGCATAATTTTGTGTACTTTGATTCGTCATTAGCTAGAGCATGACCAATTTGTTGATAATTTTGCTTTGCTTTAGTGTACGGTATAGCTTTTCTGTCTTTTTAATTCTTATTCGTTGGCCGGGTAAAGGTGAAGTTATATCAGTAAAGATTTAAAATAGATTAACCCAACCCATGCATACACAAATACATACAACTTATCCCACTAGTTACTCAAATATCCATGCAGCCCAAGTTTCCCATTGTGCAAAGCTCTTTAAAATCCTAACCCTGCTGAATCTTACAAAATCCTACAGTACTAAATAAAGAAAATAGTCTTCAGTCCAAATACGTCACAACCGGGACAACTGGTCACCGAATCGCTGCTTAAACAGCACCCGCTGGTGCTATGGCTTGGTATGGGTGAAGATTGGATTTGGATACAAGAGGTCCTGGGTTTGAATTCCCAGATCGATGACATGCACACCATTTGTATTTTCATCCTCCTTGTCTTTTGTTGGCTTTCTTTTAATGAGTGTATTTATTTTATCCTTTCCCACTGCCTGCTTTGAACAATGTTTCCTTATTGCATGGTTCCAAGGAAATATTTACCAAATGATAATGCATGGTGATTTGTTGGATTTGTATATTTCCATATTTGCATTTTATGTTTGATAAATTTATTTTAATTTTGTAGTTTATCTGTGATGTGTTATAGTGAGGTAGCATGTTTAATGTTCTCTCCTTTTGTTCAACAGTTGCGGTCCTTACAGGATGAGATGTTATCAGCGGAGTTTTCTGATGAAGAAAGAGAAAGAAAACCAGTAAGTTATGGCATTAAAATGTCACGTTTATCAAAATATTTAGTATTTATATCTGATATTTAATATGCCAGCTACATTCCGTGTTCAGAGTCGACGCACCGTTGTGCACAATACGTGGATTTATGGTTTACAAACCAGAAATGAATCTTTATTGAAATTTTAGCCCAAACATAGTTTTGCCTATAAATCTAATAAGCTGTGACATTAGCTCCTGCAATTCATATAGATGAAAGCGGGCTATTTGAATTGTTGTTTGGGATGGGTTGTAGTGCGCATCCATTTCACGCCTATTTGGGTGCATCGTTATGCTTTATCAGTGCATTGTGGAATTAACTTTCAGTAAAGATTGATTCCCGGTTGGGAAACCCTAAATCCACATATAGAACATTTGCTATTTGTATGAATGGTATTTATAAATGATCATGGGACTGCTCTCATCTAATAAAAACCTCGGAAATTACAGAAGTATATGTGGACACGTAATACGGTCATATATAACTTGACTGATGGACCTATAGGATTAAAGAATTTGTACCAACCAAGTGACAATATGCATGGTTCTGATTATAGTATCATGGAAGGGCACTTTCTGATATCATTGGAAAGAGGAGGCTCATATACATAAAGTATTTGGTCGCAAATGTATGGGTATTTGATATTTTTGTAGACTATCTCACTTCAGACATCTTTAAAAAATAAACTCCTAAATTTGTTTTGTATATAGAAAGAAGAGCAAAAATCACAGGTAGCACGTGTGGAACCTGTAAGACAAGAACCATCTCTGACACGACCAACAGGCCACGGTACACCAAGGGATGACAATGAAAAGAGATTGCAGAGAGAAAGGGATGAGGCCATTGCTAAGTAAGTCATTGTCCTTGTAACTGAAGTAATAACTATACCATTTTTCTTTAATAAGTTACCGTTCATCCCAAGCATGGCCCCCACCCCACGGGGGCATGGGCGGGCACTAATGACCAGCCCTCTTTCAAAGTGTTGCCATTTAGTAGAAGTACGCAACACTGTTTCCAATCAGTAATCCACTGTACCACGACATCGCACATGCCTGAAAAGCATTGTATGCAATTGTGTTACGCCAGTGTTACGCAATTTTCATGTCCAAGAATTATTTGAAACAACAATAGTGATAATATTGAGTTTGTTTTATGTGACAAGATCTTGTGTGGTTGTTTCTTGATTTAAAGGCTATTTAATCAGTTACCCAGTCAATAGGATCAAATTGGTACATTGCCATAATGGTTTAAAAACAGTTTGAGATGGGCGGTCTCATATGAGGTCTACTGTAAACATGATGATTTTGATTGAAGGATTTCTATCAGAATCTGTCCAGAAGGGTTAGTTTTTATAGTTCCTATTGTTCCTATTTACTTTTGCAAAGTGACTGGTGAATCACAAAAATCATATTTATACAGTATCTATATAAATGATATGAGGAATTGAAAATTTGACTGACTGAGGCCATGAAATTAATAAATAAGGGAGTTATACTGCACTTTAGATCAGATTCTTGATTTAAAGACAAGCCGAGCTACTTAACGGAGCCAATTCAATGCGTGGGAGGAGCAGTCATTATTAATTAGATCACTATTGCTATTGCTATCATTATCATTAAATATTTGGCGCGGTTGAGCAAAATGCAAAGGTAGGATGGGCAACTTTGCTTGTCACTTGTCTCTAAATTGATTATCTCCCAAATCTTGTGTAAAACTTTGACATATTTTTGTTCTATTGCTTTTATTTTGCGTGACTTTTGTGCTTGCCTTGAGTGAGTAATATATTTAGTCAAAAATGCATGTGCATGCAAGCACAATTTTAACAATAAATGTAACAAGTTTATACATATGTGACCCGTCATATCGAAAGGTACTGTAAGAGTCCCAAAATGAAAATTGAATTTTTTGATCTCATCTGAAAGATTATATTTTAAGCTTTAAAATGACACCTTGCTTTTGTTTATTGGATGTTCGACAAAGGCATCGGGCTGATTCAGAAAACTACAGTTCTGAGGAAATCAAGTTTAAAGTTTCTGTACTAGTAAAACCTAAATGGAGAAAGGATATTTATCTTGGTTTTTAAAACATTTGTCTTGTGTTTTGGATGTTGGAACCGAACCTGATTAATATGATAGAATACACTTCAACCGACCGTAAGGTACCTTTCGATATGACAGGTCAAATAGGTAAATTGAAAAATTTGCCCAATTTTATTTAATTTTTATTGGTGGTATTACAATGAGTATGCACAATTTGGGAAAATGGGAAAATATTTTGGGCTTGGAAATCAATCTCAGGTCATATAGGACATTTTAAGATTATGGCCAAACTTGTGAACCCTTAACCCCACATGGACCAAACTTTTTTAAGCCATGGTTCTACTTGGACCAAACCCTCACCAATATGGTGACCATTTTTTTGGACAAGTTTTTTTGCTGAAATCCTTTACAAACCGCCATCAGGCGAGACGTGTATGTAGTTCGCGAACCAACTTGTTAAAATTGTGCTATATCCATTCCTGGGGACTTAATTTAAGGTGGTGGGTCAGAATAAATATTCTTTGGAAAAACAAAACTAAGTTTATTTTTCTCTTTATCTACTTCAAGTTTTTTTCTTAGACTAACACAAATTCAGAGCAGAGAAAATTTGTGCTAGTGAGCACAGTTGAACTGTTAACGTTGATATTGGTAAATTCAGCCTGCACAGTATTTAAAATGCATACTTTTATCCTTTGGTGTGTATTAATTCTCTAGTCTCTTCTGTTTAACACATTTTAAATAAAACCGGTGTTTGTGGTTTTCAAAATCATACACCCTGTATTCCAGGCTCGTTCACAAACACAATACTCTGTAAATTTTGAAGTATGCGTCAAACAACTGATTTACGCAAATAAACCAATATGACCATGTGGGGAAGTAAATTGGTCCATATTTCTTGAATCGTAACAAGGTACCAAATCTTGCTGAATATTCAAATGAACTTATGTTCAATGTTTGTCCTAGTCCATCTAGATGGACCTTAACAAGCGAGCGCCATAGGCACGAGGTCCATCTATTATGGTTAGGGTTGTGGTATGTTTAGGGTTAGGGTCGGGTCATGGTTACTGTGTTAGGGTCGGGTAATGGTTACAAAGTTATGGTCCGGTCATGGGTATAGGTTCAAGTTGTTGGTTGGACCTATAGGCAAAATGAAAATTTGTTGGACAATTTAAACAAAAATCAATGGTAGGTGTTGCATAAACAAACAATGGGGCCATGTACTCTGGATTTTTGTTTATACTGTCCAATAAATTATCGTTTGGCCTACTTTTTTGTATTTTGTCAGACGGAATGCAGCAGAAATGGAGCTGACCCAAGCCAGACTGGACATGATGAATTTAGATGGTCAACTATTGGAGGCTATTAACCAAAAACTGGAATTATCTCAAGAGCTTGATCAATGGCAGGTAGGGAGAGAATACACTCAAAACAGTCAACATTAATAAACTACTTCCTGAGTGAAACAGCAATCAATAGACCTTTTCAGAATCCCATTAGGAAATCTCCGGAACATAGATCACATGGCCATTTTTTCAACCAATCATGTACAAGCTCATTAGTATGCACGATTTTGTCAACAAATTTTCCGAAAAATTCTCTCGCATTTTCAGTGCAATAAAAGTGAAAAATAAATAGAACCAGACCCATTCATTATTAGATGCACTTATTCTGAACAACTTTTGGCTGGTGGTACCATACACTCACCGACACAAAGAGTGAAATTTCCATTTGAAATCGGCTGATTAAGTTTGAGATTTCAAGTCACATCAGGGCGATCATAGTGCTAACCCTAAGGCCAAAAAAAAAATTGTTTGATTGGCGTAACAAAGAAAAAAAAAATAGGGTAGGTAGGTCGGATTTTTTTTTTTTAATAATTTTTTTTTTATTTTCTAAGTCTATGTTTCACATACAAGAACACAATATATATGGCACATATACAAAAACATCTTCACTTTTTCTGTAACACATCTTTTATTTGTCATTTTGAATGTCCTGCAAGCCATATCTTGGGCTCCCATGAATCGATTCCCATTAAATTTGGGATTTGGAGGATTTTTACCATGCTCAAAAAAATAAAAAATATCTAGGGTCGGTGGTAAAATTAGGGTAGGTCGGGTTACGCCAATCAAACAATTTTTTTTTAGGCCTAATTATAAGTTTGAATTCGTACGTAGTCAGTTTCGTGAACATGGACGTAACATACTGGGTATTGTGTTAATGAATCACTTTTTCTGTCGGCAAATGCCGGAAAGTGTAAAATTGGCTTTCGGGAATTCCCAGAAAGTTGTTGAAAAGGTCTATAGCTTCTTTATAGATGAGGTGACATGTGACATCACACCCGGTAGTGTGTGTGCGGTCTCATCTATTGTTCCTTGCCCGGCACTATGCATGCACATGAGGTTTAACTAAAGACACATCTTTTTAAGTTTTAAAATCATGCCAAATCAAGTCAAACTTTTTAAACGGGCAGCTATCATTTGTTGTTCCCTCATGCATATCTGTGGACCAGCTCTTTACTTGTGGTTATGAAAATTAGCGTCACCTCATCTATAATACCAGTGTTATCTTTTTAATATACAAGATTATTTTGAGCAAAAGGCACTATTTTAACTTCAATTTTAGACCTTTTCCACAATTTGCTCCCAATGTTGCAATATTTAAAGCATATTTTAAATTAATAGAGGTTGATATCTTGCATTAAGAGTGTGTCGATATTCATCGCTCAACATCTGCCAGCCACCTTCGTGTGATAAGAAATACGCCGATGCATCGGATGCAGAGTTGTTGAATCGTGATGAACAACTCTGTAGTGTGTTTGAATACCTTCAAGAACAAAAATATTCACAAAAACTTATGAAATTCTAAATTTTCTCAATTTAATAGATAGGCGTACCCATCTTCATTAAAAAATATTTTTAAGAATCTGAAGCAAAGAGCTAGTTTGGGAATGTAAGTTTAACGTTTTCAATTGTTCCGGAGCACCGGGCTTTGACCGTGCTTAAAGTGCCTGGCGCACGATGAACAATGCGCCGACTGATGTATTCTGCGTACATGCACTTCCATGAAAGCTGTGCTGTGCGTGATGCGCTAATTTGAATATCAACAGTGGATTCATCACAAATCAACAACAGTACTCTCCTGTATAAGAAGATACTGTGAGTTGTTGAAACACACTATTAATGGTGTTTAAAATGTAAAGACTATTGGCAGATGCCACATGATGTATATATATCGATGTGCTCTAAAAGCTCCATTGGACCCTTATCTATTCAATTGTGTTATGGGCTCTAAAAGCACCATTGAACCCCTTATCTATTCAATTTCATAAACCAGCATGTTATTACTTTTACCCTATTCTCATGACTTAGAGCCCTGTGTATTGATTATGATTTTAAATTTGAATTCAGTCCTTGTATATTCCATTAACCCTTTGAACCTGTCGAGCTGGTATACCGGCTCACACGTACATGTACCGTATACCTGATGACCCGGTTTACCCTATATGGTCTATGAGCAAAAACTGGGATGATATCAGCTTTAACCTACCATGCCTGTGGATGTTGTCAATTGTCAAAATCTAAAAAAATCTTGTTTTTTAATAAATAATTTTTCTGACTATTTACTTTAAATCCTATTCCTAACCCAATCAACAGACAATACCCACTTGTGGTTGGCCCATAAATTTAAAGGGGAGATACCAGACTCGCCGCCATTTTTATTCTGGCAAGGAGACAACATTGTGGGTATTTGGGTTTTTGGCGATGATGCATCACATCTTGTCAAAATGCGCGAATATTGAAAACACGCGCACATGCTCTCCGTGCAGGATGGCGTATCATTAGCTTTAAGTATTATTGCGTGGTTTGTCTGTACGCGCAGCCGATTCTCGACACTCATTGATGATTTTGGCGGGAACCGAGTGGACCTAAATATCCCTATTTCAGCGTCATAGCTGACAACGTCATTACATGCGCTGGTATACAGTAGCAGGTAGCACAGCAGTTATTCCCTTGCTTTGTACCATTGAGCCCAGGGTTGTGGGTTTGATCCCCGTTCTCAGATCTGTATGTGCAATTGGTTGCCAGTCCAAACTTGCTTCCACAGGTTTTCCTCCAGGCATCCCGGTCTTCCTCCTGCATCTAAACCATCTGAAAGAGGACACTCATCGAAAGCAGTGCTAGACACTGATGAGGCTATCTTCTATAAATCAGAGATTCCAAGTCTCCCTATTTTTGCAGGAGACTCCCTACAAATGCTTACATTTTCTAACATCAAACCAATCAAATTTGTCAATCTCCCTATTTTTTGAAATAAATTATGTCATTGAAATACATACAAATTTTAAAATCCTCTATATTTTTTTAAAGGGACTCTTCCTAATGTTAGGTTTTGAATGTTGGCATCTCTGATAAATATGTCATAAATACTTATTTATTTATTTACAAAGTCTGGTATCTCCTCTGTAAATCTATGGGTTGGCTAATACAACTTGTTTGATTTAGTTTGAAGAACTGCATGTTTCCCATCCATTAATGCATGGCTCCTTTCTTTTCTCTCTTGGCTCTCCTACTCCTCGTCCGTCGTACTTGGTCGTTGTCTGTCTTTGTTTTCTGTTTGTCCATACAATGGTTGCAGGTGGATATCCATGAATTACTAGATGATAGACTCCGACAACAGCTGAGAAAACAAGAGTTAGAAAGACGCAAAGCCAGAGCCACAAGTGGTGCTTCGAACAAGACTAAGCTGGCCGCTTTACAGAAGAAATTCCCGTTTTTGAACCTGAAGCTGTCGCCACATACACCAGAGAAGTAGTCAAATGTGTTTACTTCAATTTGCACAATTTTTTCTTCAAAATAATTTTTTCTGGGCATGCTTGGTTGGTATAATGCAAAACTTAACGCGAGCGTTGGTTTTCAAGTTTGCACAAATTAAATCCAATAACAATAGAATGTGTAATAGGCTTTTAATCACTGGATAATCACTAGATTAACCTGGTAGAAGTTCTCACCTCAATCAGAAGATCTATTGACATGTCACCTTAATAGCCAATCCCTAAGTAATGATATCTGCTCATACCGTCATAGACTTAAATTACAACAGGTTTTATGAAATGGTAGAAAATTGTGCAATTTGAATAATAAGAGTGCTCAGGGCTTAAACAAAAATTCACTATCTTGCCATTTAAAGAATTGTATTTTGAGGTCTATAATTTTTTTAAGTGCATTATATTTAGAAAGATCACCACAAGATGATATGTTAATTTCCCGGGGGGAGGGGGTCTTCCAAAAATTTTGTGCTGGTATGTGCCTGCCGGACTCCGAAAAACTGACCATCTCTATACCTATTTTTGGCTCAAAAACCCACCCATCAATATACCAATTTTAATGAAAAAGCACCCAATTTTACTCAAATTGAGTGGGTTTTTTTGCAAATTGGGTGCTTTCTTGGATGAAAACTACCCCATTGATATACCAAAATCCTGGAAAAATCACCCCAAAAGGCAGGCACATGTACGTATACCTTGTCAATGTAAGTAACCCCCCCCCCCCTCTCCCGGTTAATTTCACATGTAAAATGAACATTCCAGGTGAACAATTAGTAGAGTATCCATATATATGTCACCATTAGTAATTTTGACTCTTGCGAAACATGAACTAATCAAAGCAAAATGATCAGAGAAAAAGTATTGGAACTAGATAAGGTAGATTACGGTGATAAGTTCTTACCAACAGATTTTTAGAAAAATGAAGTTAATGATTATTCTAAACTTCAAAATTCAGCAATAAGAAATGGCGGTCACCGACCATCTAGGCGTGCTATGACGTCATATATGATGACGTCATTTATCTTTGAATGTACAATAATTTGAGCATTTGGTTATACTTGGCTTAATTAACTTTTTGTATCTGTTCAGTGTTAGAAAACCAAATATTGACTTTTCCCCATGACTTTTCCTAACTGGGAAGACAATGCATATATATCAAGTGGGAATGTCACATTTTGCATATAAGGTGCAAGTTTTATTGTTAGATTTCATGCACACATTATAAAAAAACTAACTTGCCACTCACCAATAACCAGTTCTGTAACACTGTAGTCTGTTGTTGAAATTTATCACGGTGATCGTCTTTATGTACCATTGCACAAATGTCTCGTCAACACAAGAAGCCAAATTGCAACAGCTGATGGCAAATCCTATGTGGGGTTTCTCCGGCAAAATGAGCAGAAAGTCACTAATGAAGATTTTGAATAAATAGCCTCCGAAGTAAGAATATGGTGAAAATGTCATATTTTGTTTTTTGACATAAAACGTTTTAATGCATAAGTATTTAACTATATCTGAGGTTTCGAAGGTCAATTATGCCAGGAAGTGCATATATTTACACTTAGTTGATCACGTTTCACTATCATACTCTATAGTAATCCGTAATTTTCAATTCGATTTACAGCTAATTTTTATTGCCAGATATTCAGTGGACTGCCTTGTAGTTCAAACTCTAAATAGAGAATGGAGAAAGAAAGGGCGAAATCATACTCGGCCTCCAAACAAAATTTTTCCTACCAAACATTTGGTCGTGACATCACCAAATATTTGCCATCGAACTTAAAGTATGAACGGGTAGCAAACATTTGGTCCAATGTATGTGCAATCTAGCGTGAAATTGTCTTTGGTCTTAACTCGGTGTTGAAGTTATTTTGTTTGGAGCCACTCGTCATTTTGACGGCACGACCAAATGTTTGGTAGCGAAAATTTTGTTTGGAGGCCGAGTATGTTTTCACCCAAAGTGTGACATATCATACATCATTTGAAAGCTGAGATTAAAGAGAATATAAATGTCACAAGCTCAATTTTGAAATTCATGACATTCGGCTCATTTTGCCAGAGCACTCATCCTATGTATAAGTTCACTGTGTTATAAGCATTGCCTAAAACGAATAGATGTAAATAATGCTTTACCCCCCCCCCCCCCCCCCCAAGTTCCCTGAAAGAGGCCTGTAGAACAATTTTGCCAGTGGGTTGTGTTTCAAGTGTAAGTTTACCTTTACAAATTGTATTCTCGGGATATATCACATACTCAGCAGAAGAGCACTTCAATCACAGACTAGTTTGTGTGTATCAATGTGCAGTAAAATCAAGGAACTTACATGGGGGAATCTGGACTCATCGCCATTTTGATATGACTGCTGTGTAAATACTATGGGATGGCAGCAATCTTGGATTGTCGCTCATGGAGGGTGAGTTTTTGTACCTCCGGCGGTCTTTGAAATGGATTAGCGGGAAAATTGGTGTACTTTGATCAGACCAAGTCGCAATTCACGCTATACTTGAAACGCAGGCACAGTTTATGCTGTATATGCGTCAAGTGAAGATTTAGATGATCTGCCTGGATATCTAACCAAACGCCGAATACATCCGGAGGTACAATAGGCCGAATTCATAAAAGTAAGCAATTGCTTTTTCTATGGCTTTTACTTGAACTTTTATCCATATATGGGCAGATATTCAAGTAAAAGCCATAGAAAAAGCAATTGCTTACTTTTATGAATTCGGCCTATTAACTCTGCTTCATGCAGATGGCAGCATAATTTCACTGTAAATAAGGTAAAATAAGTGTTTTGGAAAAGTTAAATTATACCCTCCGCCAGAGTCAAGATCAGTATTGGATAAAATGAAACATTCCTTTAAAAAAAATGAGATCAGTGATTTTCAGTGATATTTGAAAATGTGATTTATATTCCAGGAAGGAATATTATTTTGTAATTTTACAATAAAATTTGTTTTGAAATAATGTGAAATATTGTTTAGAAATAGAATGTTATCATAACTTACAATTATGAAGTTTTTCACATAGGAAGTATTTTGATGCCATTTTATTCAATTTTATAAACTGATATGAAAAATATTATTTCTTGTTTTCCTTTATGGTATAATGTAACATTTTCTTATCAAAGCACCCTCTATTTTGGTCAAATTTATATATATTGGTATAATGCAACTCTGCTTGTCTGTTTAAATCAATGTCTATGATAAAGCATTTTTCCTTTTTATTAATTAATTTGTAAATAGTTGAAAAGTTTTTCTGTAAAAAATATTTTATAATAGGTTTGTCACATTCTGCAGAAAAACAGTGTTCTGTGGTATATGGAATTCTTATATCACTTTTAGCATTCCATTTTCAGGGGACTATTTCACTAATATTATTTTTTGCGATGATTGCAAAAACTCTCGCAAACTAGAATCCATCGCAAATATCGTTTACAATGACTTTTCCATTCCACTAACATCTTTTAACTTTTAATCTTCATGGACAAGTCTATCATATATTGTGTGATTATCTCGTCCAAATATGCACGAAATAAAATCATGTGATATCAAGAATTTGCGATGACTTACATTTGTGATGTTTTCTTTTGTGGATGCTCTTTTAACACTTTGCAAGATATTCATCGCAAACAAAATCATCGCAAATGATTTGCGATATTTTTTTGATCACAAAATCTTGGTGAAATCGGTTTCGGGGAATCCTTTTCAAATTTGCTTTGATGTCTTTTTAAAAATCTTAGTGAAATCGGTTTTGGGTAAATCATTCGCAAATTTGTGATGATCTCTCGCTTTTGCGATGAAGTTTGGCATTTGCAATGGATTTAAACGTTAGAGAAATAGCCCCTGGTCATCTGTGCAGAAATGCATCAGTTGTAAATATATCCTATCAAATAATTTATTGGACAGCATAAACAAAAATCCAGTGTACAGGGCCCAATTGTTTTAAATGCTACTTCTGATGGATTTTTGTTGAAATTGTTCAATAATTATTTATTTTGCCTATAAATAGATGTGTGTCTTCATCACCTTGCTCTATCTACCTATGTGCCTGTATTTTTACCAAGTTTGACCAAGTTTTCACACATGTTTATATCACACATTGTGCTAGAATGTCATATGTATATATATCAGATCGTTAACAATTTTATTGTATATATCGCACTGTACTGATAGTAACTGAATGTGCATAATTTAGAAAATTTTTCATAGTTGACACAAGCTCACTTCTGTATAATGATGGTGCTAATATGGTTATGAATGCCCAAAAGTTTTGGTACAGAACTTCATAATGCCCCAAAGTTTTGAGTCAGCATTGGATGATGGGATACACATGATACCTTCTCTTTATGGGGACTTTCTGGTGAAAAAAAATTGTTTGATTACCTTTCCACAACCAATGTCCATATTTTGCTTAAAGTCATTTCATCCATAACAACAACAACAAAAGAAAAAAGGACAAAGCGTTCTATATAAGTCCCCCTTATTAAAAATTTTGAGAAAAAAGTGCACCATCATCAGACAGTATGGTATCAATTATGTAAATGGTCTAAAGTCTGCACATCATGTAGTCAGACCTGAGAGTTGAATCAAGCAGGTATTTTAAGGCCAAAAAAATGGTTTCGTCTCATAAACCTTACACAAAAAAGCTATGTGGTATGCAATTTTTTTTTTTTTTTTAAAGGAAATTAGCTATGCGGTATGCGATATTTCGTGTTTTTTTAATGCCCTAAAACTTTGATCGCCCATCTTATGTGTGTGAAGTGCCCAATTTCCAAGTATGATCCCACCCGTTTTAACTATGGGAAGTCTTGACAGTTGAAATAAAACTTAAAATTCAAGGTAAATTAAAACAGCAGATGACAGCAACCTGCTAGATTACTCTCGATAAAAAAAGAGAGAGAAAGACCAGCGCGTAGCTCTATGTGCTAAATTCATTTTCTCATAGCAATGCGCGCGGGTTTCTGAGACAAACTTTTTTTTTTGCCTAATGTGTTATTAGTGTAATGTAGTGTACAAAAATGTGTGCCTTTTGTAATAAGTGCAATTTAAACAAAGTAGACACAATCTGTAGTAATATTTATTGAAAACTTAACATAAAAACACATTGTTGATGATAGTTTTGTATTAGAGAGACTGTTCTATTTTTCAAGCTGATTGAATTAATATTTTTTCCGCTAGGGGTGGAAAAAAATATGTGTTTTGCCTTATAGACAATGGCAACGGTAACCTACTTTTGAGTAGGTAATTTGGCATTTTGTATAATTTTCCTTAAGAAGCACAATGACAGTGGTATTTTACAAATCACGATTGATTAATCTAGGTCAGCGCAGCAGGAACATGTTTGTAGACTCAATAGGTCACACATGATTCCTGTTTGGAGATTTTGATTTTTATGTCATGGCCCATAGAAGAAAGAATTATTCACTTTATGAAATCCACATATCATGTTTCTAATTTCATATTACTGGGGCGTCGGATCCGTGTAGGCCATTTGACCGCACCACTTTTCAGCCGGAAAAAAATTAATTTGATCCATTTTATTATAGTCCTAGCATTAATAACCACAACATAGTACTGCATAAATTCCTTTGAAATCCAGATTGCAGGGCCCCATTGTTTGTAAATACAACCCCTACCCTGCATTTTTGTGTACATTGTTCAAGAAATTTCTGCTCGGTCTATAGTAACTGTTGTCTTCTGGGCTTAGTTGTTTCCTTATTATTATTAGTTGGTTCCTTACTTTTAATAACTAATATGACTTAGGGTCCTCAGGCTGCACCACTTTTTCAAGGGGCCGTACCACTCCGACGCCCCTGACTGACTATGTATTTTTGTAAATCTTTTGTGCAATTATAGGTCAAGTGTGCTCATGATAGAAATAGTGCAATAAAAATCATTGGTATTCATGAAAAATAATCCCACTGTATAAATAAAATGCAGTTTGTGCATATATAAAACATCCGATTTTACCTTGAATTAAGGCCTCCATCTTTCTGTGATACGGAAAATCTCCATCTTTCTGCGAGTTATTTCAAAGAATAGGACCATATTTCTTTGAACAAATTGTACTTTTAAATTAATTCAAGTTTTAACTAATCAGATAAAGACTATTTTAATGTGATGTATCATACCTGGGAATATTGTGTGCTTTGTATAATTAATGTATTAAATATTTCGTCATGTGAGTGCTTGAACGTTGTATCTGCAATAGCTGCCATTTTTCATGAATTTTAATTGTACACTGTATTCAGTCTTGGGTCAGTGGCTCTTGAAATGGTTCTTCAGGTGTCCGTCATCTGAAGAACCATTTCAAGAGCCACTGACATATGATGGAGACATTTTGAAGGATTTTTTTGCATTCCAGTGACAAGCTATTGCAGATACGACTTTCTTGTACTCACATGACGATTTAATGTATTTATAAATGAAAGTGGAATTTTACAAATTGGACATTTGATTAGTCAGAATCATGTGTTCAAACTGCTACAGTATTGACTGATTGTATTGAATCCAATCAAAACCAAAGCAGATGTAGATTTAGTTATAGCCATAATAATTTGTCTGTTAACTGCATGTATAGTATACTGTTATTGGACTCTGTCATGATCATAAAAATTGAAATAGATACCTCTCAGAGTCTTTGTTATAAGCAGAATGTAGCTTGCAAGGAAATCACAACCTCTTCATTCAGCATTATGTGAATCCCTCCTAGTCACATGACTTGTCTGTTGTTGATCATGTGATAGTAATAAAAAGATGGCCAAGGATGTTGACACAATGGTCCTGTCAATAGTCTCGCTCAAAATGGCTATAGACACGATGATCGTGTCAATAAACTCGCTCAAAATGGCTATAGACACGATGCTCGTGTCAATAAACTTGCCCAAAATGGCTATGGACACGATGATCAGGCACTTCGCCCAAAATGGCTATAGGGGGGAGGGAGGGCACTCAAGTATAATGTTGCATACCCTTACTCCCATATTCACACCTTAAATTGGAATTTTACCGATACCGTTTTCACACTAGGGTTTGAAAAAGTACCCTATTTCTTGAAAATGGCTGTTTTTGATACCCTATACAGTGTCACCTGATTCACTCTTCAATCCTTAAAAACAACCCTAATTCACCTTTTTTGTGGTCACGACGCTATGTCTGCAGCATTATACTTGAGTGCCCCCCCCCCCCCCCGGATTCTTTGCACCAGTTGTTCACATTCTGTATAATTTAAATGGGTATTCCAGGATCCCAATACTATGGACTAAATTTTGTGTAAAAGAGGTTCTACTGTATACTTTGTCATAACATGTGGTCGTTTGAATTGTGGACAAAATAAATCACACTGCAGCATTGATGTATGCAGTCAGGAAATAACATTTGTTGAGTCTTTTTGAATTCTAATTCTAATTCATACATTCTACTTAAAATATGCGCAGAAATCATCAATCTAATTGGACAGTTGTTAACTTTCGCGCATTAAATGATATTCACACATACTTGCGTAGTTTCTGAGGTTTTGATTAGTCGAGAGCCGTCACGTGGCCAGTTTGATAACTTTTAGACAGGTAAACAAGCTCTGGGCGCTGCTAAATAATTTGACAACCTTTTATGGCCAATTTATGCCCGGATTTTGACATTTTGTACATGAAAAGGGTATGTGTGAACAGGGTTCATTAATATTTTCCATGTGTAATTGCTTGATTGAAAATAGAAGCTTGATTACACACGGAAAATATTAATCCCTCGGGCAGGATGGCGAGCATCATTTTGCGATACTGAGCGCCATCCCCTCCTCGGGCAAAATCAAGCGATTACACACAGAAAATATGAATGAACCCTTTATTGTTATATTGGGGCTCTCCACACGGAAGCGCCAAATGTAGATGCATCTAGATGAATAAACATTTCCGAAGAACACAGATTGTGTTCACACAGTCGCGTGTCAATCTGACTTTACCCCAGGTGCGGGTATTGACATGCTGGGATGTGCGTGGAAACAACGCAACTATTCGTATGTACCCGCGCAGTCTCTTACGCTTGTGCAATCATTTGCTAAAGTCCACTTTAATCTACATGCATCTAGATGTGCGAAGTACGGTGTGGAGAGCCCCATTGTTAGGTTGCACTCTGCATATCATGTTGTGCAGTGGTGGGCAACCTATTGCCATGCAGCCCGCTTACCTTTTATGGGTAAGGTAGGGTAGGAAGTAGCTGGGCAGGGTAGCAAGTAATAGTAGGGTAGGGTAGGAAGTAATGGATATATCTACGACAGGGAGTCATAGGTAGGGTAGGGTAGGGTAGGGAAGGGAATCATGGGTTGGGTATGGAAAGGAGTAATGGGTAGGGTATGGAAAAGATTAATGGAAAGGGTAGGGTAGGAAGTAATGAGTAGGATATATAAAGGAGTAATGGATAGGGTAGGGTAGGAAGTAATGGGTAGGGTGGAGAAGTAATGGGTAGGGTAAGAATGAAGTAATGGGTAGGGTATGGGAAGGAGTAATGGATAGGGTAGAGTAGAAAGTAATGAGTAGGGTAGGGAAAGAAAGGAAGTATGGATAGGGTAAGATAGGAAGTAATAGGTAGGGTAGTGTATGTAGGAATGTATAAGTAATATTTAGATAAAATAGAGTAGGTAAGGAAGGTATGGAAGGGAGTAATTGGTAGGGTATGGAAGAACTGGGTATGGGAAGAGTAGGGAAGGTAGTAATGGTAGTAGTGTAGGAAGTAATGGACAGGGTAGGATAGGGAAGGAAATAATGGGCAGGATATAAGTTAGGGTAGGGAAGGAAGTAACGGGTAAGGAAGGAAAGGAAGTATGGATAGGGTAGGGCAGGAAGTAGGCTATATGAGTAGGGTATGGTAGGAAGTATTCAGTAGGGTAGGGAATTATAAGGAACATAAGTAATATAGATAGGGTCACTAGTGGCGTGTCCATGGGGGTGGCTTTGGGGGCTGAAGCCCCTGCAGAGTTGCAAAAATCACGTAGAATCAGCCTATTTTTTTGACACTAATCCCCCCCGCACAAATCACCAAGCCCCCTTAAGCGCCCCTCATGGACAAATCCTGGACACGCCAGTGGGGTAGGGAAGGTAGTAATGGGTACTAAGTACTGGGTATCATGGTAGGGTGGGAAGTAATGGGAAGGATAGGGTAGGAAGTAATGGGCAGGGTAGGGAAGGCTAGGGTAGGGCATGTTAGGCAAGGTTAGTAACTGGCTACAACAATAGCTTGGTTATCTACTCAAAATTTCAAATCCGCTCTCAAAGTCCTTCAGCCATCAGTGTTTGAATTCAGCACCGCCAAACTTTTTGCATAAAAGCTCATAAACCCACCAAACACAAATGTCAATAGCTGTCAATAGAGTTCAGGATTTCCCTTAAATTACAATGCATGATTCTCAAAAATCTATAAAACCCCCTCTTATTAAAATGCTTTGTTCCCCTTTCCCCAATAAAATACTCAATGACTTTAAAAATTCCGTGGCTGACACAAGTTGTCACTCACTTCCTAATTTGATGTAGGGGCCTAGGCCTACTATTTAACCCCCGGGATTTAACCCAAAGCCTCCCAACATTTTTATGATCTTAGTCACTGAAAGACCCCCTTGTCCCCCTTTTTAAAACAATTTTGTCACCGAAAGACCCTACTTCCGAGGTGCTCGGTGGCATAGGCGGCGGACCCGGGGGGACGGGGGGGACACGAAAGAAAGAAAGGGAAAGGAAATTGAAATTTTCCTTTTGTTTTGATAATATAAACGTTAAAAATCCAAAAAATTTGCGCGCTTCGCGCGAATTTTCTGATATTTTGACAATTTTGGCACAAATTTCAAGATATTTAATATATTTTGTAGCTGAAATTAGCCGATATGACAGCGCGCGCTACGCGCGCATTTCAAAAAATCATATTTTTCCTCCAACAATTTTTGCTCAAAAAAAGCCGTCCCCCCTAAAATTTTTACCTTCCGCCGCCACTGCTCGGTGGCACTCGTATGTCACACTTTCATATGTGAGTCCCAGGCATGAGTCATGCTAACCGACATCGACAGACTATCGACATATCTCAATTTCATAATAATGACTTATTGGAGCATCTGCACATTATAACTTGTTGTGACCGGAAACACCTTTTGATCATGCAATGGGGATTTCGCAGGGATTTTCCTGATTATTGATCCGTGACAGCAACACGTCAACTTGTTTTGTTGACTTGACTTCCTTGATTCAGATCCAGCCACAACATAGACCATTAACTCACAGTGTTGTTGATATAAAGTACAGAATAAGCTTAACCATGTTTTTGATTTCAGAGGAATAGCCACTAAGTTACTTTGGTTAAAGCCTGTTGATCTTGTTTAAATTGTGAATGTGAGTGTTATTGGGAATTGTGGAGTCAACAACAGTGTGTGTTTGTGATGCCATGGGATTCCATGTAGACATGAAGTTCTTGGCAGTGCTAGTGATTTGCCAGGCAGTAGTTGTCTTCTCACAAGGTAAGATTGAAATGAATTGCATTCATGTCATTTTGCATGTTTAATATCATGAGGTAATATTGTTTGATAGATTGGGTGTACATTGCTCGAGAAACACAAGCCAAAAACGAAGTCAAACTGTGTAGTACAGCCTATCACATAAAGGCCATTTGTGCATAAATTGAAAAATACAAATGGTACTTGAACAAACAGAAATGTTTTATTCTATATTCATGAAAGGAACCTTTTTGAATTAAATTTATGAAAATCGCACTGTTCTGATCAGAGAAATCAAACAGAATGTTTCGTTTGTTTACATGGTTACGCCTTGTAAACATATCTTCAAACATCATTTTTGTGTGACTAACAACTTCGGGAAGTGTTTACAATAGGTAAATTTATTATAAATATCCTTTGTCATGTTTGTGGAGTGTTGCAGTTCATATCTGATAAATATGATCATTTTTGGGGATATTGGGTATGTGCAATTATGCTATTACAGAGCTTGCTTCTGGCTTTGGTATACCACAGCCAGATATTTCCGGTAAGGTGTACACTGTGACTTAGACTACTTAGTTGTTGGACCACGAGTGAACAAATTATATAAGTTTTCATGGAAATGGGATTTTAATCACAGGAAGGTACTTTGTTCGGGTTTGGAGGTTAGCCCGGGGGTGGGGGGAGGGGGCGCTCCAAAAAATAAAGTGGTACTCATGCTTGTCAGAGCACCTCAAAATTGGTCCCTAAATGGCCTAATTGATAACAGCAAATTACACCCTAAATGGTGTAAGATCAGTGGAGATGTTGAAAATCGCACCCCAAATGGCATTATGGCATAAGTTTGTAATGACCATTTTCTAACAAATTAGGTATTAAAAAGTATGCAATTGAAGTTTTAATTCATTTTTAAAGTCAATTCTTATTTTCTCTCGTTTTAAGAACTTTTTATTCAAAACATGTGTAGCATAATTCTCAGCTGAGCAACTCTAAGTGAAAAGTGACCCTTGGCCGCAAGGTAGCCTGAGGGGGCGCCATAGTGTGGTGGTTATCAGTCTCGTTTCACACGCATTGGGCCTTTGGGCCCGGGTTCAATTCCCGGTGAGGGCACTTGCCGGAATGGAATCTCGCAATCTTTGCTTAGACGTTTATCTGACTTAGTGGTAGCATTGGGCATATATTCTAGATCTACTCCGCTCCTAACATGAAGTATTTAGAGTTAATTGGGTAAATATTTCATGAGAGATCGTCGTCCTTTGGAGGGGACGTAAAGCCGTCGGTCCCATGTACAGGAGATCAGTCATACCTGTACATGCAATCTCAGCCAGTATCGTAAAGAGTAGGGTATTCTACCCCTGACTGTTCCGAACCCTGTTTCGGTCAATTTCTGGACTTCAAAATCTGCCTGTGCATTATATATGAGGTTGCACAATATTGGAAGAAAGAATTTAGAACCCTTTAAAAATGGCGTAAATTATGCTGAAAACTACCCCTTTTGACTAAAACATAGCATTACCTATTATACAAAATCAGACCCTTTTACGCCATTTTTTTAATGATGAGCATGAGTACCAATTGCCATCTTGAGTCTGTTGCATGGGACCCTGCAGGAGGGGGGGGGGGGGGTTAAAAGTCATTGCAGGGGGCAAATTTGAAAATTGGTCAAATCTTGTTCAAAACCATTCTAACATGTTTCTCTCATCATAACGAATCATTCGTTGCCATGGTTACAGGTAAAAGTTTTTGTTATTTTTATTTGGAAATAAGGAGTTTTGCTTGATACCATAGAAACGATTGATCAAAGACGTTGGAAAATATTACTTTGTGTAGACAGTTTTGCAAGACGAACAATTTGAGACCATTTTGATATAAAATTGGATGGATTGAGCATGATACAAAAAGATATTGGTCGAGCTATGAGCTTTACGAAATATCGTGCGAGACGTATCATTATTATGTTCAGAATCTGACATTTTGTTTTCTGTCCGATATCCCTGTCTGATTTTTTTGGAAATCGGTCAACTCAGAACATAATAATGAACAAAATCGGACACATTTTTTAAAATTTTTCACTCCCATAGGCCCAACATGTGACCCCTGTAATTACCTTTCATGTTTTTGGATATATCTCAAATACCCTTCATCAGATATGGGTCAAAGTATACTTTTTCTGCTTCCTTATGATGAGAGGAACATGTTAGAAAGGTTTTGAACAAAATTTGACCAAATTTGAAATTTGCCCCCTGCAATGACTTTTACCCCCTCCTGCATGGGCCCATGCAACAGACTGATTTTGTGTCCACCCTAGCGATGTTACCTATGGTCCATAGAACCCATATAGATAGGACACATTAAAATAATTTTTCATTGCAGTTTTACCCCAAAAATGAGGTTTTGCTCCCTAGGTAATAAGATATCCTAAGACCTTGCAATTTACAAATCGGTTGTAAATATCACTGACAAAACTTGTTTAGAGATAATTGTAATTTTGCCAACAAAACACACAAAAAAAAAGAAGAAAAAAACATTTTTATAGGGTTAAAACTGGTAAAATATGACTAGTGTCCCAATTCCCTAGAGGGGAGTGTGCATGCCGAGTAAGCCGAGCAGTAATGAGTTCTGGGTTTGAGCCCGGTTTAATCACGGCTCCTTGTTTTCTTTCATTTCATTTCATTTTTTTTTTGGCAAAAGGACAATCCTACAAATTCATCAAATAAAACAAATACATTTTATTAAAATAGTCAATCCCAAGTACAGACACCTAAGTGTCAGAATACCAAGATAACCCATAAAGTCTTACTAACAATGCAAACTGTTTCCAATTGGGTCCCAGTCCCACATATAAACAACGAGGCACCTTAGTGCACTTGGGCCATTATGGATCTTACAGATACTGTATCACACAGACTCCGTAGTTGTATGAACTTGTAATATTGAAATATCTTTTTTCAGCCATTAACCCTAATCGTACTGCCCACTTCTTTGTTTAAAAACTATCTCCTCGGAAATCCCCAAGTTAAAAATGCCGGGTTTCCACCTGGGTTTGAACCCGGGACCTCTCGCATCCCAACCCAACTATCACTATGTCGACCCACAGAGCACAAGCTACCATTGCTAACTCCGGTCTATGATGTATTTGGACTTAGCCAATTTTCCTAATTTTGTGGATTGTGATTTTTTTGATGTTTTGTACGGTTAGATCGCTAAAGCACAAAAAAGTAAAGATTCACATGATTGGCAAAAGGCAAAGATGTATCGTAATAAGGTAAATAACATGCGTTTGTATCTTAAAAAGAAATTTTATCACAATTCCATTGCTGAAAATGTAAACAACTCAAGAAATCTCTGGTCTGTAATTAAGAAACTGTTGCCATCCAAATCATCTTCTCCTTGTACTTCTGTTAAAATAGATGATAGTTTTACTACTTCTGCCAAAGAAACTGCTAATGTCTTTAATGATTATTTTACTTCAATTGGTTCAAGTCTTGCTGATAAATTTGATGATGTACATGTAAATAGTTGTAATATCAACGATAGTGAAGAAAATCAGTTTAAATTTAGCTATATATCTACTGACTTTGTATATAAACAGATTATTG
>JXSR01S012675.1:80683-93197 GCA_000969725.1 Ophiothrix spiculata
TAAATAAATAAATTAGGGTTAACCAATAAAATTTAGAAAGAGGGCCCTTTTTTGTCAATGGGCAAGAAACTTATGATTGCTCCATGGTTCAGAGGTCATATTAAGCCATTGGTTCCCTGAGCATAACACCTTGGGGAATCGAATACACTGGTTACAGTTTTGAAACTCATAAGAACATTAAACATTGGCGTGCTCAGGGGGTGGCTTTGGGGGCTGAAATCTCCCGCAAGATTGTAAAAATCATGTAAAATCAGCCAGTTTTTAATGATTTTTACCGTTTAGGCCCCTTCAAAATCAACAAATCCCCTTTATAGCCCTGCAAGAAAAAATCCTGGGCACGCCAGTGTTAAACCCGTGGACACCAGAAATTATACAGTCAAACTGTTTTGTGAGTGCATTGATACCCAATGTACAAATGCCCGTTCCATGGTTGAACTCATGCCATTATTGTAAACAAAGTTCAGTTTTAAATCTATAAGTGATCTTTTTTACACTTAATTTACTTTCCTAACATTTTGATTCTTTAATTGACTTCAGGTCTAATTGATTTTTTGTTATTGAAAATAAAGGTTTGTTGTTTTAGCTTTGGTGTTTAAACAAGTCAAACTTACTTAGAACCAAATGAGAGTCCTTTCCCTTCCATTAATATTGGGAAGGGGGAGTACTCGACTGTGGGGATGTGCTGCTAGAGGTGTAACACCTTTACCTATGTTCAAGAGTATTTTAGGCCTAAAAACCCCATGTCTTAGAGTTTCAAAACAGCCAATTTGGCATTTTTTTGTACAATTTTTTCATTTTTGCGTAATTTTTGAAAAATGAGACCCTCACCAAAGGATTTGTTTGGAAGAAATGGTACCAACTGCCCATATCTGGGGATTTTCTGTCACGGTGAAAACCACAGATTTACAGGAGCGGGGGGGGGGGTACTCAAAAAATTTTGGTCAAAAATAGGGTCCGATGGGACTGATTTTTTCCTGAATTGAGGTCTCAGGAACTGCCTTTTTCCCCATAGTTTGAGCTGAAAATCGCTCAATATTAGCTTGAAAACAAGGCCCGTGTAATGTTGTCTCCATGTGGAATAAAAATGGCGGCGTATCTGGTATCCCCTGTTAATCTGTGGTGTCCGATGTCTCCTACACCTTATCCACCCCAGATCAAGTCTCGGGTATAACATGGATTTGGTATAATGTAGATATGGAACGATTTAGGGACAAATAAAATCGGACACGTTTTTCCCAATTCTTACTCTTACTCTTACCAAGCACAGATTTTTTAAAAGACAATCATTTGATTCTTACCATTTGCTTAACAATAAAAAAAATGCTGTAAGAGTACGGTTTTCGGCATGAATTACTTTTTGAAAAGGTAAGGATTTGATTCTAGATGAAAACCTTACATGGAAAAATCATATAGATGCAATATCGAAAACAATATCTAGAAATGTTGGAATGCTAACTAAATTGAAACATTATGTACCTAGATATATATTACGTTCCCTATACTGTACACTGGTTTTACCATATACTAATTATGGCATTTTAATCTGGGGCAATACTTGTAAAATATATTTAGATAAGGTTCTCAAGTTACAAAAATGGGCTATAAGGACTGTTTCTCATGAACATTACAGATGCCATACCGGCCCATTCTAAATGTATATGATTCTTTTAAACTTGAACTGGGAATCTTTATGTACAAGCACCAAACTAAACAGCTTTCAGAAACCTTTGCCGAGTACTTTTGTAAACATAGCCAAATTCATAACTATCAAACAAGAAATTCACAAAATTATAGTATATATAACGCTAAAAAAATGTTTGCTGACAGAGCGATCAGAATTACTGGACCCATTCTTTGGAGTTCCCTTAACAAAAAATTGAAAGAGTTAGAAACTGTTAAACATTTTAGATTGGTTATGAAAAACACTTTACTTGATTGCTATAACTAAGTTTTGTTTGGCTTTGGTCGTTTATGTTGCTTTATTTTATAGTTTTGTGCTTGTATTTTTGATGTGAAATGTAGGCTCTACTTAGTGTTTTGGGGGATAACCCTTTCAGGCCTTTGGTAGCCTCTTGTTATCTCCTCAATATCAGTTTGTTTTGTTTTTTATTATATTGATAATGTTTTGATGTCTATGTTATTTTATGATATTGAAATAAAACTTGATATTACCATTATCCTTACTAAAAGAAAATACCTTAGCCCACGGCCCACCCACATCCATCAAAAAACACGTTTTTCCTGCTTCTTAATATTACTCTAACCGAGCATTTTTAAAGTAAGGATTTACCATAATTATTACCAGTTAAAAATAATTTTCTGATTCTTACTATTACTCTTATCGAGCAAAGATTTTTTAAAAGGTAAGGATTTGATTCTTACCATTATCCTTACCAGTGAAAAATGATTTAGCACGCCCCCCTGTCGTAAAAATTTGACACGTTTTTGGTTCTTCTTACTATTATTTTTACCGATCAAAGATTTTTTTAAAAAGGTAAGGATTTGATTCTTACCAAGTTACCATTATCCTTACCATGCAGTGAAAAATGATTTAGCACGCCCCCCGTCGTAAAAATTTGACACGTTTTTTGTTCTTCTTACTATTACTCTTACCGAGCAAAGATTTTTTGAAAAGGTAAGGATTCGATTCTTACCATTATCCTTACCAATGATAGAGGGTGCTGTGAGAGTAAGGATTTCGGTAAGAATTGAATCCTTACTTTTTGAAAAAGTAAGGATTTGATTCTTACCATTATCCTTACCAGTGAAAAATAATTTAACACAACCCCCCTTACTTTTTTTCTCTACCTAAATCGCTTCACATGTGGTATAATGAGTCCAGAATGACAAACTTAATTTTACAAAAATCTGAATTCAAATTCATATATTCATTCAGCATACCAAAATCACTTTAAATTAATTGTACAATGTAACATGTATACATGTGAATGTTGGGTGTAGCTGGGTGAATTCTATAGGTTGGGTTATAGGCCTTCATGTAGCAAAAACATGCATGAGGTATAAATATGATCACCTTGACTAAAAGTACAAATGGTTATTTTACACAAAAAGTCACAAGAATATGCAAACAACTGAGAATTTCTGAGAAACGTTTGAAATGTCATGTACAGTCAATAAGGAGTACGACAGTACGTGCAAAACTGACGAAAATAGACATATTGTATATATTTATTGCTGTGCTTTCTGCAAATTCGTTTTGCTATAAAAAGCAAGTTTCTATTTAATTTGCCTGATGGCACAAAATTCAAATAAAATAAAGGGAAAGAAAATGAAATAAAGGTATTTAGAAAAATTAAATTAGATGTCAGAAATCGTTAACTCTGTGACACTGTTAAATTATGTGAGGTCAGAAGATTAAATTGTCTTTTTCAGGAATTTCAGTTAAGTTAGATTAATTGATTAACATGATATTGAAAGGAAAATAGAAATGTAAATGTGTCAAACTTAATGAGGTCTGATATTATTGACCTCACTATTATATCAACCAGTGGTGTAACCAGAATTTGATTCAGGAGGGGCAATCGGCTAACACATTTTGATTTTTACAGGAATTGTAGTAAAGAAGTGATAGCACACTACTACACTCCCAGTCAAAAGTGGTTGCGCATGCTTATTGATAAGTACCTGTGTAGATTAATATTCTTGTTGCTCGTTATCACCGTATTACCGTAAAGAACATTGTCAGGTTATGAGCTTTCAAACAAATGCGCAGTTATAGGCCTATATTTAAACTCCATTTTTTGAATGTGCAGAAGAAAGTATAAAGTATGTTTAGCACACCATATTTTCAAATTCGCTGAATGCACTTTCTGTTGATTAATTTAGAACTATAAAAAACATAAAGTCCATACAAAATATTGCAAATAATAAACGGTTCTCGAGATATGGCTGGTTAAAGGTTTTGTGCGCAAACACTTTTGACACTTTTGACCAGGAGTGTATTTCAGGTCAATACTATCAGTGACGTAACCAGACATTTTCATTTGAGGGGCGAGCAGGGGCAAAAAAAAAAATTTGGGGGTGAGAATGAAATTTTTTTATCCAAATTCATAAACAATAACATTTTTGCTTGACAATAAGCTCTATTTTGGTGCAAATTTTCTTTTCTTCTTTAAAATTTTCAAAATTTTCAAAATTAATATGATATTATGTAACATAGGCGGAACTCACAATTTGGATACGTATCTGAATTTGGATACCCACGTATCAAAATTCTGATATACATATCAGAATAAGGATACGGAGGGGTATCCAAATTCTGATACGCCTGTCGTTGCGCAGGTAACAAATCGATAGCGCAAGCTGGCAAGTACATGTAGAAAATCTTTCTTGCATCTACGATAAATGTATCTGTGAAAATGCAATTTCCATCTGTGCAATTACAGTGGAACAGATTTGAAACATGTCCTGATTACAGAAACCAAAGTAATTTGGCCAAAACTTTGTTAGAATTAGATGACAGATGATGATAATGATCTTGACTTTTGTACATGGTGGGCGGCAAAGCTGAATATTCATTTCAGCTGTTTTTAATCCAAATTCAGATAAGGGTATCAGAATTTTGATATGGGGTATCTAAATTCAGATACGTATCCAAATTGTGAGTTCCGCCGAACTGATATAATTTTTTTACTTTTTTCCAAACTCTGTTGTTGAATTTCAGAAACTTCCACCATCATCTCCTTTCCCAGTGGAATCCGATATGCAACCGTTGTCCCAGATGAAGCCAAGACTTCCAGAGATGCTTACATGTTTGACGGCAGCGGCGATGTTCCAAATAAAAAGCTGTCGCTCAGTTTTAAAGTGAGCGCTTTCAAGCATGCATCACAGGCATTGTTCAGAGCTGACCCAGTGCTGTTTAAATGTGTGCAGAAGGTTCAAAATGCCATGCAGAAAGAAGGTGAACGGGTAAGTAAGAGAGGCATAGGCATTAGGCATAAATCCTAGGGACATGCAGTAGCGGATCTAGGTTTGGTCAAGAGGGGGGGCCCAACATTTGTTGACTCATCCGAGCTTTGGAAACAAAACGAGCGGAGCTCTCCAGACCTTTGTAAAGGACGGGGTGGGGTCGGGATGGGGGTGGGGTGTTTAGTGGTATTTGTTGCCATTATACCAAAGTTTTGTTTTGTGCCATTAACAAAAAAGAGAGTAATTGATACTATTTTTGACAAAACTTGTGTAGTAATAAGAAAATTTTGGCATTTCAAAACACAAATTACTCGATTGTTGCATATATTTTTGCTATTTGATGCACATTTGTTGGCACTTTTCCATCGAAATCTCGGCAAGGTACTCCAAGGAAACACATTCAGCAAGAGACAAACATAATGTATAGGGGGTGTTTGAGGGGGATGTGCCCCCTCAGGAATGAGAAAATTTTGGCATTTCAAAACACAAATTACTCAATTTGGTGCACAAATTTTTGCTACTTGATGCTTCAAGTTAGCACTTTTCCATCTAAATCTCGGCAAGGTACTCCAGGGAAACACATAATTATTTCAGGAAAAGACAAACATAATGTATAGGGGGTCTTTGAGGGGGATGTGCCCCCTCAGGAATGAGAAAAGTTTTGAAATTCAAAACACAAATTACTCAATTTGGTGCATAGATTTTAGCTACTTAATGCTTCAAGTTAGCACTTTTCCATCTAAACCTCGGCAAGGTTCTCCAGGGAAACACATAATTATTTCAGCAAAGGACAAACATAATGTATAGGGGGTGTTTGAGGGGGATGTGCCTCCTCAGGAATGAGAAAATTTTGGAATTTCAAAACACAAATTACTCAATTTGGTGCATAGATTTTAGCTATTTGATGCTTCAAGTTAGCATTTTTCCGTCATAATCTCGGCAAGGTACTGCATTTGCCATTTCAAAACTTTATTAAATAAGTTCTTACTTTCGCAAAACTGTCAGGAATATATTCAACATTATTCATGTAGTTTTTCAAGCTATTTGTGGTTTTAATAATGCGCGCTGCCTGTTATTTCTGACACATCATCTGAGCAGGCCATCGCTTATGTCTACGGAGATCGCCATGCTTAATTTCCCCCATCTGTACCGTACGATACCGCTATATTCATGAGGTTGTTTCTTAAAAACTATACAAGCTAGAGACGCCATACTTGCTGTCAATCAAGAATGATACCTTCTTATATGACATGCCAAATCTTATTTCAATAGACCCTTCGGAAGGCACACGACTGACGTCATATGTAAATCAGCTTCAAAACACTGATTAACCCAAGTTTGTGTTTGTCAGTCATTGCAATCATCGATTACACCAATTATCAATTGGACCGGATGTTAAGTTTCTGAATGTCCCATTTGTCATGTGACATCGATCTATCGATATCGATCAATTAGGTTATAAATATATTGACAGGTTAACCACAGATGTATCTAGTTTTCCGTACTTGAAACAGTTAAACTCAAAAAAGGTCGTCAGAATTTTGCCGTGGACGTAACTGCATAATGAGACAAACATAATGTATAGGGGGTGTTTGAGGTGGATGTGCCCCCTCAGGAATGAGAAAATTTTGGAAATTCAAAACACAAATTACTCAATTTGTTGCATAGATTTTAGCTACTTGATGCTTCAAGTTAGCACTTCTCCATCCAAATCTCGGCAAGGTACTCCAGGGATAATTTGAGTTTAAGGGGGATGTGCCCCCTCAGGAATGAGAAAAATTTTGAATTTTAAAACACAAATTACTCAATTTGGTGCATAGATTTTTGCTACTTGATGCTTCAATTTAGCATTTTTCCGTCAAAATCTCGGCAAGGTACTGCAGGGAAACACATTCAGCAATAGACAAACATAAAGTAAAGGGGGTGTTTGAGGTGGACATGTGCCCCCTCAGGAATGAGAAAATTTTGGAAATTCAAAACACAAATTACTCAATTTGGTGCATAGATTTTAGCTACTTGATGCTTCAAGTTAGCACTTTTCCATCTAAACCTCGGCAAGGTTCTCCAGGGAAACACATAATTATTTCAGCAATAGACAAACATAATGTATAGGGGGTGTTTGAGGTGGATGTGCCCCCTCAGGAATGAGAAAATTTTGGAATTTCAAAACACAAAATACTCGATTTGGTGCATCATGAGATTTTTGCTACTTGATGCTTCATTTGGCACTTTTCCATCAAAATATCGACAAGATACTAAAGGGAAACACATTCAGCAAAAGACAACTTTTTTTTCTTTTTTCCTTTCCCCTTTCTCTTCTTCCCTCTTCCCCTTTTGCTTTCTTTTTCTCTTCTTTCCCTTTTTTCTTCCCTCCTTTTCCTTCTGTTTCTCTTTTCCTTCCCCTTTTCCTTCATATTTCCACTTTCTCTGCTTCCCTCTTTCCCATTTTTTTTCTTTCTCTCTCTGCTTCCTCCCTTTCTTTCCTTCCCAGTTTTTTGCTCTCCTTCCCAATTTTTGGCGTCCGGGGGTCAAGCTGCCCCCACTGGTTACGCCCCTGATTTTTAAAGGATGAGGACAAAAAAAGGGGGATTGGGCCTTCTTCAGAGAGCTCATTTTCAGAGCGATTTCCTTGTTAAAACAGGATGAAAACAGTCTATTTCAATTTTTTGATGCATTAAAATTCTATACAACTTTCTAACTTTCCCTTCATTGCCACATTTGTGGGGTTCTTGTATGCCGAGTACCAGAAGGCTTTGGTTTTGGCTGTGCCTTGGCCAAAAGCTATGCAACTTTTGTCTTTGCCCTTCCATCTCTTTTCGTCCGCTTTTTTTCCTTTCCTATTTTTTCTTTCCTTTCCTTTCCTTTCCTTTTCCTTTCTTTTCTTCTTCTTCTTTTTTTTTTGGGGGGGGGGCCTGGGCCCCTCAGGCTCCCCCCCTATGGATCCGCCATTGACATGCATTCTGGGGATATGACCGAGAAATCTTTGCTGGTGGGTTTATGAAGAGTTCTAAAGTGTTGCATGCGCACCAAACAATGCCAAAGCATGCATACTCACCCTACGTTGACAACAATCAAGATTGCATTATCCTCATATGCGGTAAAGTATCGATTCATTGTTTATAAATTCCCTGATACTAATGGTTTTATATTTCTTTTCGTTTTATTTCCTAATAATATGCAGTTGGAGATTGTGTCTGGTTATGTGCCATCATCAGCGATTTCCTCTGCAACCCACCATGATGTGTATCAGAGTACTGGTGCGGCCATCCGAGTCCAGATCAGGACACAAGGGTCACCCGGTAATCTGGACAAGAACGATTTGATCAAAGCAGTTGGCAAAAGTTGTGTGCCATTGTTTGAGGTATTGTGCTTTCTTTAACGGGAGGTGGGGGCAGTCAACTTTGAGTGCGGCTATACGAGTCCAGATCAGAACACAAGGGTCACCCCGGTAATCTCGACAAGAACGATTTGATCAAAGCAGTTGGCAAAAAAGTTGTGTGCCATTGTTTGAGGTAATGTGCTTTCTTTACCCTGGGGGAGAGGGGCACTCAACTTTAAGTTACGCCCAATGTACCACCAAAAAGACCCCGATTTTTTGGCTTGCTCTCACCGAAATGCCCTCTATTTTTACCAACTGTCACTCAATGACCCCCTATTTTTAAAAATTCCTTGCCACTAAAACAACCTTTGTCACTCAAAGACCAACCATTTTGTTAATTTAATGTAATTTTCGAAAAAAATTGCTAAATTTGTCAAAAATTTAGCAACATTTGTTACAATTTTGCAATTGTTTTGGCCATTTTGACCTGGATTTGTTATGAATGTCACCCCAAAACCTTGCACTGTGTCACTGAAAGACCTCTTTTTTTACCCAATTTATCACCGAAAGACCCCTACTTCTAAGGTGCTCAGTAGCACTTGTAGGTCACTTTCAAATGTGAGTGCCCCCCCCCCCCCCCCATTCCGGGTACCCAAACATGCACACTGCAGAATTGTAATTGTCCATCATCCTGATTCCTAAATTTCCCATATATGACATTTCTTTGGAACGTGTTACAGGATTAGCATGCCCGTATACAAACTTACCAATGTAATTGTTTTTGAAAAAACAAAGGCATGTTGAAATTAGAGGCAACATTGTCCATACATTCTGAATTTATGGTTACCAGAAACCATAAATTCCAGCTGGTAGCTGAATGACACTGCTTCAGCTTTATACCGAGTCAAATTCAATCCAATATAATTGATTATAATGAGCTCTATTTTAGTTAAAAAGTCCAAATAAAAGAGAAACATGTGTTATAATTATCCTAGAGTGATATTTTAAAGAAACTATAGCCAAGGAGTATAAAATTTGGGGAAGGGACGCAAATGTATATGATACTGTGAGTACAACAGGGTTGAATAAACTATTTTTGAAAGAATTATGTTGATTTTTGACTGTGACTTTCATTTCACACACTTCACTTTTCAGCAAATAAATCGAGACATTGGAATTGCTGACTTGGGAGCTCACATACAAATCCACATTCAGGGGCCAGAAGAGACCGGACCATACTACAGCCCAAGTAACATTGAGAACATAGTCCAGGAAGGCATTGATGCTGCCTATGGTGAGTGTAGTGCCTCAATTTCATGAAATTTTACATAAATTTCTTGAACTTTATTTAGCAAATTTATAATCCCAAAATTTAGTCGACACCTGCTTAACGACGATCGCTGTGTTAATTTTCACCAACAGGTGGCGGCGTTACAGAATCAGTTGTTGGTCAGTGGCGGGAAGATTTTGGCAAAACGCGCGCATGGTATCTAAGCGTAAGATTTGCGCCTAATACGCAAAACGCAACACGCGCACTATTCTTTTACACATTGTCTTCCCGGTAAGCTCCGAAAATAGCACAAAATAGTAACAAGTTGCTACGAGTGCTCCCGAGCCAACCATCTTTCAGTGATAAAACTTTTTACGTGTGTTTTTCTATACTACAAAATGCTGATTTTTCACACATTTGCTACCTGTTGAATTTTTCAATATTTGGCTGGTCAGTTATGAATGTCAAGTGGATGTCAAATCGGAAAAAAAATATGGGGTCACCGACTGTTTTAAAAAGATAGCGTGAGAATAAATTACATGGGGTAAAATCTAAAAAATAATGTTCATCATCGGAAATGTCAAAATTAGGTTGTATAACATTGAACAGATAAAAAAAGTTAATTACACCAAGTAATCTAACGCTCGAGTTTTCAAGTTATCGTTCATTAAAAAAAATGATGTCATCATATATGACGTCATAGCGTGCTTAGATGGCCTGTGACCCCCATTTTTTATTGCTGAATTTTAAAGTTTAGACTCTTATCTATTAACTGACAAAAAATAAACAAAATCTACAGGTAGGAACTTATCACCGCGATCGTCCTTAACATCAGGGGCAGCGCCAAGAGAGGCATGAAGCGCCATTTAAAATTACCCCCAAGTCCGGCCCCCTTCAATGAACCCCCTCACACACACTTTCAGTCACTGACACAAATTTCACACTCAACTTCCACTTGTTTTTAATAATGGAAATGTAAAATATCAAAGGAATTGTGTGCTTGGCACAAATGTCAAGGTTTTGTGTTAATATTTAGTCAAAATTAGCAATTTTTCTCAATGTTCATGTTTTTTTTATCAATTATTAACTGAAATTAGCAAATCTAATGAAATTGTTTGCATTTTGCACTAAGCAGGCGTTACAAAGAAATTCCACATTTTTACTTGATCTGACCATTCTTGATCAAAAAATTGTTGCCCCTCAAATTTGACACCCCCCCCCCTTCCCCATTTTGAAAATCCTTGTGCATCCACTGTATGTATGTGATGCTCTGTGGGTTCATCATTAACTAAAAGAAAAATGCCCTCCATTAATGCCCTTTGCAATAATGAATTACCGGCTAAAGTAAAGTTGGATAATTTCTTCCGGACAAATCACAGCTCTGCAGGAGTCACACCACAATAGAGCTTCCCATTGACTTACTGTACAAAATGGCTTCCTAAAAACACCCGAGAACTAAATAATAAAGCAACTGGTTGCTTCAACATTGCCTTTTCTCAGATAATTATGATCTCTTCTAACACAAATTGATGATAAAAGTACACCTTCAAGGCAAAATTTTCAAGAAACTGGACGCTGAAGTATAATGCCCCCTATCACCGACAGCCGAATTTTGTATTTCCAGAATCAAGCGCAAATTAAGAAAAACCCTTTAAATTTTACCAAATTAATCTGGAGATTAAAAATGGCATCAGATCATCTTTAAATAAACCTAACTTTATAATTAGAACAAAATATTAACCAAACATATTGCCCTTCTATACGTTTTGAAGTCCTGTTTTTAGAAGGGCAGTCAATTTTGCCGATTTTAGAAATGCCGAATTGAGAATGCGTGTTATTTAGTGGTGTGCGTCCAAAAGATGATAGCTAAGGATTTACACTTATCTTCTTTTTCCATGATAATAATGTCCTTTTTTTTAAAGACTGAAAAGAACTTTTGCTGACATTTTGCTTGTAAATTGCAAATAGGCCTATGCAACGAACTGTTTTTTTTCTGTTTTTAGGTATCGATTGAAAGGTTAATTGTTATACAAACAAATCAATATTTTTGTTTGGTAATTGTGTTATGGTTCATTATCAATAGGTTAGAAACATTAACCCCTGCTATGACTACCCCCTGCTGTGATTTGCAGTACACTGTTGGACGCAAACTCAAAATTATTACCGTTGCAATAGCACCATGATATCATGCCCGTTTTAATTGCGGTACCGTGATATAGATGTGCTGCCATGATGAAATTATTTGCCAGACGTTTTTGGACCAGCATAATTTTAAAACAAAAACTATTCATGTATAATTTTAAGACCAGACTATTACTTCAGCCTACATTATTCTTTTTCAAAAGGACTTTAACCACTAAAATCATCACTAACTATTAGGCGAAGAAGAAGCCTGTTTTACGGGCCCGACCAACCCTAAATTTGCATTTTTGAAGGTTTTTTTGTTTAGTTTAGCCAAAACCATGTAAAATCAGCCGTTTTGGGCCAAATTTAACACTCTAGGTTAAACATTTTATGAAAATTTCTTTGTAAAAAAAAAAAATCTCCCATTTTTTTTGATTTTCATATAAATATTAGGCAAATATTTTTTTATAAGAAAACAATTTGCTTGACTGACCGACCCTACTTAAAAGGTGTGTTGGCCGTAAAAACAGGGTTTTGTTTTTGTCACCTTATTGCAAAATGATGGTATATTTTCCTTTTTCCTACACACTGCAAATTAAAGGTATTAAATACCCGGATTAAATAGTGCTGCCATGTTGAAAAAAATATGCCATAAAGAGCAGGCATTTCTTTTATGATAACCGCACCAATTACTGATTGTTCGCAGACAGTTGAATGAATCTCAGAAAGACAGGAATTGCGTAATAGCTAGATGCCAGCTTATTTTAATGCATTCTTTCTTATCGACGCAAAACTGACAAATGCGTTGCATTATATAAATGATAATATTCGGTAAGTATGATTACTTTAAGAATATAAATGACATAAATTAT
>JXSR01S012681.1:103767-116386 GCA_000969725.1 Ophiothrix spiculata
AATATTTATATGTACCTGGCGAATAAAATGATATTATATGATATGATATAAATAAAAATCCCGTAGGGGCCCAGTGGCCCACCGAAACAATACCCGAGGAGGGTGGGTGGGTTTTTGTTCACACTGACTGCTGTGATGTTTACTCGATCACGTCCTGCTAGAGAATGACGCGGTAACAACAAGAAGCCCGCGAAACCAACAAACATACGGTGGTCAAAAAACTGCCACCGACAAACGAAATGAGTTAACCAGTGGGTGGACGAAGAAGAGAGCAAAAGGGGCCGCCCAAGATGACCCCAAATGGACATTAGCAATGATCTCCGCCATTGCTAATCTCTGTTAAATGAATTTCACAGGTCAAGGGCAATTAGTTAAAAGAATAATATATATATACATCTCCTAAAATACGAACCTAGCATCTGCTTAATGTCACATCAACCTATTCACAATGTGAGCATTCATTGTTTTTATATTGTATCGCTACAAGACAAATAGGTCAAGTTAATTCTAGATTTTTTTTTAAAAACATTGATTAATGTTGCAGGAATAAGGAGTATTTTCATTACAAAACTACAACAAACGTAGCTGGCCTTATTGGATTGATCAAGAGCTACTCAGGTTATTGGCTCTACATTAAAGAACATCCCGACAATCCAGATCCAGTTGAACAACTTCAACACGAGTGAGTACTATGTAACTTAGTGCATGCATATCATATACAAAGTTGAAAATTATTTTCAAGTATGAATAAAATAAGGGGAAAAAAATCGATACAACGCTTATTGTGTATTGCATTTGTAGATAAATTAACCCTCGTCTACCCAAGGGGGGGGGGGGGGGGGGGGGGGGTTGTTGAAAACCCCCTAAGGTTTTTTCCCCGCTGCATAAAAACTCAAAAGCAACCGTTCCCATACATATGGGTAATCTCTTTTATATAAATCCTTAGCGGTCATTTTGATGAAAAAATTAGGGGGTACCACATAAGGTGGGGTTAGGGTAGGCCGTCAAAGTTGGGTTGTAGAGGGTTGATGAAGCCCCGGAAAATTTTAAGTCGCCCATTTGGAAAAATATATGCATGCTATGAAGTTGAAACTTGTAGGGCATGTTAAAGTTATCATTTCCCTTCTGTATTAGCAAAAAAAAACCCGACGAAAATGGGTCATTTAAAAATCTTATAGAAAAGTTTTGATTTTGGTGGCCATTTTTGCCAAAATCCCGATTTTTCCGATTTCGAACGTCATAATTACGTAACTCCTTGGCCGATTTTTTTTATCTTGGTATCATTGGATAGGAGAGGACCCTCTTGGGTAGACGTGTTACAAAAAATAGCCTGGGTAGACGAGGGTTAATATTATTAGCTAAGCCTCACTACATTTGATTCTAAAGTTATAATGAGATAAGAGATGCTTGTCCTTATCATTCCATTCATTTCTTACTCTCTTAATCGTCAATGGTTAAGATTTACAAATCAGACAGAAAGATTTCGAGGGTCTTTACAAAATGGGTCATACCTTTTGAATCAGAGTTCCAAATTACACAGAACAAAAATCTGTTAGAATAATACATTTTGTTTTCAAAATTGTACTATGGTCATACTTTTTGAGGTGGGGCTCATTTGCGTTACATCTCACTAAGTTCATCCATACCTAACTCCTTCCTGGTAATCGTTGATTAGAGTTGATAAATACCTTTATTTGGCTATTATTTTTAATTGATTTTATAGACTAATACATTATTTTCAAAATCATACCAAAATGATGACATTTCATACAATTATTGAAAAGTTGTGACAAAATTTGATGCACAATGTGAATATCCCATCCACACCAACCACATTTATGCCTGTTTTCATCTCTGGCTAAATTAGCTTATTGACTTTAACTTGTTATTAATGTTAATTATCACTTCTATTCTGTTTTTAATAAACAATAACTAGCCTTTAAAATCATATAAGATTTATGACATTTCAATGGATTTTTAAGATGATATGACAGAACAATAATGCACAATTTTCATGATGCCTCATCCACACCCGCCTCATCTACACCCGCCTCCATCCCTGGTTAAGTAGCTTTAACGGTTCTTTAAACTTAATTAATCACTTCATTGGATTATATTCTTAATTTCTTGAAAGTCAAATAACTTGTTTTTATAATCATACCAAAATGATGACATTTCATTTGATTGTTGAAAAGATATGACAAAGATTGATGCATAAATCACTCTCTATGTAACAAATCCACCTTTTATGGGCGCCCACATTAAAAAGCATGACCCTATGCTTTCTCAAGAGATATTATAAAAGTTCGTTTTGTTTTTATTGGGACACCCTATACTTAATGAATTTGTAGTGATAGGGTTTTTATGAATAAAATTGAATACAGTTCCAAAGATGAATTAATTCAGTTTCATGTGCGATTTTAGAGTATTTTAGAGTTTAGGAGGTTATACTCTGCTAGGAATGGTATGGTTTGTCATGTTTTTGTCACCTTAGAATACAATCATAATTATATAAAATATGCGTATTTGTAGAAGTCGAACTCATAAAATTTTCAGAAGAATCTGTCTGACGACCGATTTACCAACATAGAAAGCCTTATTTCATTTATTTTTGTGTTTTTCAGAATAATGGCTGTTGGGAATAAAGACCTGTCTCCCGAAGAAATTCCTGTTACTCTCTCACTCCCTTTATGGATGCGAAGTGGAAGAAAACCAATCAAGAAAACTTGAATATTGGGCGTTGATCATTTGCAAAACATACATTTTCAAACGTTGAAACAAATTACCAATTTAGAGCACATATGAATCAAAATGTTCATTAAAATCGCTGGTGGATATCTAACTTGTTTTTTAAATCTATAATACATATCGACAAAATTCATAAATACTTGTCTGTTAGAGCGACATTCTGTGTGGTACTGTCTCATTTGGTATTATGTTTGAAGCGATCAAAATCTTTGGTCCAAATGGACCCCCCCCCTCCGTTATGCACTATTAAACGGGATTCTAAAACACCTTATACACTTAATGTGTTAACATTGTCGTCTATCAGTAGCCCAGTTCAAATGTTCTGTCCGTGCATAACAATGCATTTTGTAATCCGTAGTAAAATATTTTGTTAACCCATTACTTATTCTATTCACTGGAGCCAATAAGTATATCCCCACTTGAAAAATTGCAATTCTTGACAGTCCTTTTGTGTTTACACGATAAAAAGGCGTTATATGCTTTTCGTCGAAGACAATAGCCTACCCTATACTTTGATTGACATGCCTCTTTTGTGCGGTAAAATTAATTCGATACTTCTATTGTCATTTACGATTTAGTTAACAAAATCCTTTGTCCTTTAATGAGATAACGGACAGAACATTTGAACTAAGCTACTGTATATCATTGTATATTGTTAACAGATTAAGACATTTTCTTCATATGTCATTGCCAGTAAAGCTAGTTTACATTGCTGTGTGGTGCAGATGGAGGAGTCCTCTTGTTAGCTATTCACCTAAACATATGTTGCAAGTGTACAATATAAGCAACAATATCTCAAAGATATTTAGTTTAAACAATTGTAAATTTGTTTAGTTTTAGCATGTTCAACCAATATACCCCATCCAACTCGGTTTTTCCTCATTTGAATGGAGCTTTTGATCTTTCACCTCATGAGATATTTGTACCATTTCACTCATAAACATTCATTATTTGTATCATATTTTTAAAACATCGTCTTTGCTTCATGTGTAGAAGTGATAGTATAACTAAGTAGTAGTTCAACTTTAAAACGTATATTGTTTTGAGTTTTCAGAATACCTCATATCAGTAACAACTACGTAATGAACCAATTTTGCCTCTTTAAGGTGCGCGCCGTTAAATTTTCCTTGGCAAGCAGGAATTTTTTGAACAGGAAAGTCCCTATATAGGCAGAAGAAACTGAATTCCCTCCTGAACATGAAATACGAAAACAAACAAACAGTAATTTCTAAAGAAAAAATCGCTCCCGAACGGGGCGCAAAAAAAAAATAATAAAACAAAATAAAAAAATTAACCCCGAACCAAACTTCCTGCTACCCTGGAAATCTGATGGTGCGCCCTTAACCTTTCACAATGTTACCTCAAAAAAGCATATTATTTTTTTTTTATGAAAGTAAGATTTATCGTTTCCCAATATTTTATTCTTTGTTACCAACATAATTATATAAGTAAGACAATGTTGTAGAAATACAATAAAAGGACATTTTAATCTATATTTGCAAGCAAGTTTTCATGGGCAAGTGGTTAAGGCATCCGTCTTACAATCAGAAGGTTACAGATTCAAATCCAGGTAAGACCTGTAATCATGTAATTATTACTAAAATTTAATATAGATCTAAAAATCTACATATAATCCAAATCTAAAGAAACGAAGGTTTACACTCTTCTGTCAGCACTTGTGAAAGATCCCTTTTTAATATCATTAGCAAGAACAGTTCGTCATGTCTAAATGTCGGGAAGAAGATGAATGTGGGAGTAAATGGCATCATACGGGTCTCGTAGTACAGTGATTGTGGGTTCGAGCCCTCGTAGTACAGAGATTGTGGGTTCGAGCCCCGGGCCCTTGGGTAAGAAACTTTACTCTACCGTGGGTCCCCTGTACGAATAGACTCCTTCATGGGGTATGCATGTTATGCAAGTACTTGTTTCATTGATTAATTGATTGATTGATAATGGGATATCCTAATTCCACGGTATCATATATTCATATTGCTAATTGTTTGTTGTTTTTTAATTGTTAACTTAAGAAACCTCTAATAGGCAAGTTTTGAAGCTGATATAAACATGAAACTTTCCAAATTGTCATCAATTAAGCTAAACTTCAGTAGATATTAATAATAGCTGATTTTCTTATTTCAATCTATTTTAGAACACAAACTTATTGAACACCCCTCGTTTATTTAAATATTTTTTATAATTAATGTATTTTTCGGACAAAGTGTAATTTAGGTCCCATTTAGAATTTTAGGGTTAGGGTTTAGGGTTAGTGTTAGGGTTAGGTTTAATTTAGGGTTAGGGTGTAGGGTTAGTCTTAGAGTTAGGGTTAGGGTTAGGGTTGGGGTTGGGGTATAGTTTTTGATGGGATCTAAAGTATACTTTTTCCTTTTTCCAAAAAGTTCTAGAACTATAGTCATTATGTGTTTTAAATCCCGGTTCTTAATTGCGTAATTTTGTATGACGATGTCTATTAACCTTGCAAAGTTTTTGTTACAGTAGGTTTTGAAAAACATATGAAATTCTGTTTTAAAATTCAAAGAAATCTCAATTGTGAAATTTATACCTGTTTTTTATGAACCTTTGAATGGTATTTTCTTTTTGATTTCGAAAGCAAAATGACAAAATTAATGGCATTTTCAGGTTTAAGCTTTGTTCTGCATTACAATGGTATATCTGAAAATCCGGGTTAAAGGATTCATCTTAGTCCCCGGGAATAATATAAGGTTCTTATTCAGTTGGAAATGAAAGAAACATCTTTTGTTCTTTTTTCAGCTATCAAATAAAAATAAATAAAGTGGAATACAGCTGTAATTTGTTGCGTGGGAAAAGAAAATGTTCCTCTATTACCTATGTTTTAACGACATCATTTGTTTTATGGCGTAAAGAGTAAAAATCTGTGTTGTTTATTTTCAAAGGATTTTTTTAGCTGTCAATTGCATACAAAAAGTAATTATTTCCGTGTTAAGCAGAAAAGAATATAAATAAAACAATTGAATCATAAAACGAAAGTAGCTGTCGTGACGATATTAAATAAATTGTTTAATTCTCCATTTACGAAATCGTAAATTCTAGACAAACGAGTGTTTAAAGATTTTATATTAGAATAATACTTCATGGGTTTTAGTAACCACTAACAATATTTTCTGTATATATGCTCAATACACAATTTCTACTCAAAGCGTTTGAAATCTTAAGTGCATAAAATTACATTGAGGTAAAGAAAATCGAGCAGCGAGGGCGTTGCGTGGTCCTTCTAGACGGACTTAACACCACTTTTCTTAATTCGAGCGAAGCATTGTGACCATAGCCTTACCGGGAGCCTTACACGGGTTATTACAAACAGACAATACAGAGCTCAAACAGATAGATATCGGAGTTGCAGTGCCCAGTCGTTTTTGGCAGGCAAAACAGCGCGAGTTTATTACAATATTATTCAAAATCAGCATCACATACTTACACAATATTATTTGTAATTCAATAAGAAGAAGCAATAATTCTACAACCTGTCAAAACTTGAAGAAAATTACAGTATCCAAACATTATGAAATTATGAGCTTTCGTAGAGAAAGCGTCATCTTTTTCGAAAAAATCTCTTGACGCCATTTTGAAATTGTCAATGGAAGTACAATTGCTAGTTAAGGTTTATGTACAATTAATAGAGTCAATTCTTTATGTACACCGAAAATGGTGATATTCTGAAAATATGTGGATAAAAAAAAAGGAAACAAGACATTTATCCTTTACAGTTGTGAAAAGGAACCGTCCCATATTGGGGTCATCTATTCGAAGAATTTAGTCACGAAGATAATCCGGGGAATAATCTTTGTAGGTATTGTACCCTCTAGTGATGCTTTCTCGTACAATCAACTTTGATGCTGTTGTTGACAATCAGAAGCTTACGAAAAACATTTACAATAGGTAATAGCTTTACTATATAGTAAACTTGGGATTGTCGTCTTGCTAGAGCCATGTGCAGGAGATGGTCTGGGTGAGCGTTTACATCCTCCTAATTGATTTCCCTGAAAATTGTGCACTGAAAACAAAAACTAGTCAAGCAGCTTGACTAATGTTCGAAACTTTGCTTGACGAGTTTGCCAGACTGAGAGCTTGACTACCTTGATGGTACAAAAGAGCTTGACCAACTTGAAGTTGGTCAAGCTGGCTGGAATAGCTTATGTTAGTCAGACTGAGCCTGGTCAGGTGGAGTCTTTGAGGACAACATAGTGGACCGTGCCGTCGTTTGACCTAATAAATGTCACCATCATGTACTACTGATGTATCGTGAATTATATCATCTGTTTATATGCAGCTGACTGACTATTTTGGTGGTACTCATATGTCACTCTGAAACCGATCTCTACATTATTGACGGATTAGCTATATCAAAGACTGTATCCTGTGGCTTTGCAACTACATAGTATGCATATATATTGCACTAGGTTTGCCTAGTTGGCTGGACTAGCTTGAGGTTAGTTATTTGGGATCGGCTAGTTTGAGTAAGCTAGTCAAGGCAGCTGTACTAGTGTTACATTAATCCATCCAGCTGGACCAATGTTATGTTAGTCAAGATATGTACCATCTGGACTAACTTAAAACTAGTCAATAACTAGTCAAGCGACTAGACTAGCCTAAACTAGTCCAGCTTGCTGGACTAACGTCAAGCTGGTCAACAGACTAACTTAAAACTAGTCAAGCAAGTAAAATGAGACTAGTCCAGCATGCTGGACTAACGTCAAGCTGGTCAACAGACTAACTTAAAACTAGTCAAGCAAGTAAAATGAGACTAGTCCAGCATGCTGGACTAGGCTAAGTTACTCATCCTTGTTAGTCCAGCAATACTGACTAACTTAAAGCTAGTCTAGATGCGTACCATCTGAACTAGCTTAAAGTAGTCACACTGACCAGTTTAGGTTTTCAGTGTGACCTAGACTATCTACATGTTCCCCTGGACATCATGCTTTCATTTCGATTGAAATTGTTGAGAATACTCTTCCAAGTGCTTCAAACTGATAGGTGAAAACCATCTCGGCAATTGAACAATATACGAATGCTATATATTAAACTCAGGGGATTTTGGAATAAAAAATACCATCTAATTCAAAGTTAAGAGTTTCATATTTAAATTTTGCTTTATATAAAGCGAAATATCAGTCAACAGCCTTAACATCGGTATGCAAACCAATTATCTTCAAAACATGACAGGATCACCTTGAATATAGAATGGAATCTACCAGATAAAGTGATAAAATGTCAACAAAATAACGAGCATTTTGATTGGATGGTTAATCCCGACGAACATTGCAAATGGGCGGGAATTCTTTGTGACTCACAACCACGTGACGATACTGATTAGGGAGAAAAACATCTTGGTGTATACATAATGAATGTGTACTTAAACTTACTGCTCAATACACAGGGAAACATTCACGGGTCGAGTTTGTGATATGCGTGAATAGAATAAGACGACTTTACATGGTTAAAATTTAACAACATTGAGAACGTTTCTGGTGCACCAACAGGACACAATTCAACTACTAGATGTCTTTTAGGATGACATTCTCTTTTATATGGACCGTGTTCGTTATAGGTGTAAGTCTATGTGTGCAAGGTAAGATGTATACAAGACTTGTTCAATTTCATAGTTTACGAATTGTTCAATCTCAAACTACGAAAACGTCATTTTTTGTTAAAGCAATACTATAAGATTTTGATCAAAAATGGTTTATAGGAAAAACAGCATAAAATGGAGGAATGTGGCTATCTAAAAGCGTGTTCACATGTATTATGTGAAAAAATTGTTTTGCCACAAAGAATGGAAAAAAAGCTTATGCATGCTTTCCTATACTAACACATGTGGAATTGGGATCCCGAATTTAATTGGCCCGAACAAATGGCCATAACAGAAAAAGTAAGGATCTTTGAGCGAAATCGTTTGGAGGGTATTCATATCTACCTAAAACAAACCCAATAAGCCCAAAAAATCAAAAGTAATGGGTAACAGGAGGCGCTTCATTTTTAACGCTTTATATTATTGCTTTAACAAACTGATGTGATACCCTAGTACCTTTGCTTTGTAACCTGTAATACAATCTGTCATTATCTACTTGAGTTATTTTAATTTGGTATAAGGCCAAGTTATAAAAATAACCAGTCCGGACTTTTACGAAAAGTTGGTGAGGGAGGCCCTTATTATTTGTTATTTTGTTATTTTTTCCAAGATGGTCGCCATGTCCAAGATGGCCACCATAACATATTTGAAGATGATATTATGGTTATGTTTAGGTCATTAAAGTGCAATGAGGATCCTCTCCACTTGTCAATACCAACAAAAGTGTTTTGTTGGTTTTATTTTGGGGATTTAAAAAAAAAATAACAAATAACAAAAAAATTGGAGCGGCATCCAAAATCGGAGAGGGAGGGGACGATCAACTAGTTATTTTTGTTGCTTTGCCTACTGATAACTTATTTTGTGACCATCACTGAAGAGCATTATCATCGTTCAGTCAACCAACTACATTTTATACAAATAAGGGACGCACCATTAGACTTACAGGTGGGGGCTGGAAGTATTTCCGAACAAAAAAAAACCTTGACTCACTATGTAAGAGAAAAAAAAATAATTTGACTCATTTCTTAAGAAAAAAAAAATAACTTGACTCACATGAGGGAAAAAAACTAGCCCCTTATTACTTACTATTATATATAGGGGTTCGGGATTTTTTTTAGATTTGTGACTAAAAAAAAAATCGCTTCATGGAAGTAAAGAAAAAAAAAACTTGTCTCGAAAAATGTTCCGGAAAAAAATCTTGCCTCGACCTAAACTTCCAGCCCCCCACCCTGAAAGTCAAATGGTGCGTCCTTAATAAGCTTTTAGTGCTTGATATTATCAATAATTTTACAAATTAGAAAAAATCTGGAATTATTCTTTGTTCGGAGGCAACATACTTAGGTGAAAATGTTGTCTTGTAAACAAAATCTTTTTATATTGTAAACTTTCAGAAGATTACAAAAAAAGAATTCACAGTAATTTAAGCACTAGAACTCGTTATAGTTGGTTATTTGTGTACAAAATCGTAAATATCCTTATCTATATAAATGTTTTGCAAAATATAATAGACAACACCATAATCTGCACCTCCAATGCAAAGGGCCAAACTAACAATGTAATGTTTTTGAGAAATTGAGGAAAACACGTTTTTCATTAAGCCTGAAAATGTGTTTTGTTGAATGGATATGACAATATCTCATTTCAATAAGTCATTTACTTGTCTCAAAATATGCAATTAACGATTTTAAAAAATGCTATAGGCCTATTTTCATTATTCTTGAAAATGGGTGAGTTAGTCCCTTTGCTATGCTTTTTACTGATACGTATGGGAGTGAATACAATACAAAATGGACTAAATTAAAAACATTATATACTTGCAACATGTTATTTGAGTATTTGTGTATTGCTTTATGTTTAGAATAAAAACTGTTCCATAATATAGTATTATATGCACTTAAATCAGCAATAACTCAAGAATAAATGTTCTTTAGGCCCTTTATTTTCTGCAATGCTTTATATAATTTACAATTAGGCCCTTTTGCCATTAGTAAAAAGATTGTCCGTGTGTCTTTGAGGTCTCTGTATACCCATGTAGTCTGGCACTTTATCGTGCATCCCCCTTATAATAAAATTCTAACATGATTTTCAACATCCCTTGGATGTCAACTTAATGAGTTTATATGTTAACAATTAGAAAAAAATTGTCTCCCGTGGGTGTAATTAACATATTTTCAAGATGGCCGCCAAAATACTATTTTCATTTTAATGGTCTTAAAGTATCTTATAAAACACTTTATATTCAACATTATAACCGGGAAATGGCTTCTGGGGCTATAACAAATACATCTGACTCCAAATTACGTCATATGCATATTTCAAATACAAAATGGCCGCCAAAGTAGCCGATTTTCATTAGATCAGCTTTTAAACTGCTTCCTGATATAATAAATAATCAACAGGAAATAGCATTTAGGGTCATGAAAAGATCATTTACCCCCCTGATAATATTGGAAGCTTGTATCAAATTTAAAATGACACCTGTCCTGAGATTCAAAATACCCCCAAAATGTATTTTTTATGCGCAGAAATGAGTTAGAGGCACATCAAAATAGTATTAAAAACACCAAATGTTGAAAATACTCGATGGAAAATGGCTTTAAGGGTAACAATAGTAGCATTTCTTCTTAAATAAAGGTGATAGCATGTTTCAAATCCAATATGGGGCCTGTTCTGAGATCCAAAATGGCCACCAAAATATGATTTTAGGCACAAAAATGGGTTACACTTTCAAGACACAAAATGTTCAATATAATGGCTTTGAGGCTAAAAACAAGAATATTTCCTACCCAATAAGGGTGCTATCGTGTTTCCAATTCAATATGGAGCCTGTACTGAGATTCAAAATGACCGAAAAAATACGTGTTTATGTTATAAAATTGGATAGATTGAGCCCATATTTATTGGTCGAGCTGTGAGTTGTAAAAAATATTAGGCGAGACGCAGTCAAGCCAAATATTTCAAAACTCATAGCAAGACCAATAAAAATGCGACGAAAATCATCCTATTTTATCATTATTATGCTCAGGATCTAAGTTTTTCCACACTGTGCAAAAATAGATTTAGAGGCACTTCAAAAAAGTATCAGAAACTCCAAATGTTCAAAATATTTGATGGGTTAATGGCTTTGAGGGTAAAAACAAGAATATTTATTCCCAAATAAGGGTGTTAGCGTGTTTCAAATTCAATTAAAGCCTGTACTGAGATTCAAAATGACCGCCAAAATACGTTTTTATGTGGAAAAACGGATTTAGAGGCACTTCAAAACAGTATCAAAACTAAATATTTGATCAAAAATGGCTTTTAGGGTAACAATTATAGTCGTATTTCTTCTCAAACAAGGGTGTTAGCAAGTTTCATATCCAATATGAAGCCTAGTCTGAAATCCAAAATGGCCGCCATAATACAATTTTAGGCACCAAAATAGGTAAAGGGACTATTAAACGTTATCAAAAACACTAAATGTTCAATACAATTTATGGAACAAAGCTTTGATGCTAACAATAAGATTATTTCTTCCAAAATAAGGATGTTAGCATATTTTAATTTCAAAATTGAGCTTGTTCTGAGATCCAAAATGCCTGCCAAAATAAATTTTTAGGCACAAAAAGGGTTAAAGTGATATTTAAACAGTATTGAAAACACCAAATGTTTCAAAATAATCAATGGGAAAAGGTTTTGAGGGTAATAAGAAGATCATTTCTCCAACATAAGGGTGTTAAAATGTTTCAAATTCAATATGAAGCATGTACAGAGATTCAAAATGACCGCCAAAATATAAAGTTATAGTGACATGAACATTTTAAGTTAAAGTAGATTTGAAACAATATAAAAACATTAAATGTTCAAAATATTTGATGCCAAAATGGCTTTGCGGGTAACTATGGGAGTTTTGCTACCAAAATAAGGGTGTTGGGATGTTTTAATTCAAAATGGCCACCAGAATATCATTTTATGCTCACAATGGGTTAAAGTGACTTTCAAACCATATCAAAAACACCAAATGTTCAAAAAGAACTGATGGAAAATGGCTTATACTTAGGGTAATAATAAGAATGTTTCTTCTCAAATAAGGGTAACTTAGCATGTTTGCATCAATATTGACCCTGTACTGCGATCCAAAAAGACCGCTAAAATACGTTTTTGGACACAAAACTGGGTTAAGATGACTTTGAAATGGTATCGGAAACACCAAATGTACAAAATAATAGATGGCAAATGACTTCCTGAACATTTCTTTCTGTATAATATTGTTTGCATGTTTTAATT
>JXSR01S012685.1:0-34686 GCA_000969725.1 Ophiothrix spiculata
CATAGTGACTTTTGTCTTTATTTCAAACATGAATTTTCTAATTTAACTTTTATGGTTTAAAGTTAAACAAACAGCTTGCCTACTGTCATGATCATGACTTTTGCTAGAGGTTAATCTTTATTGAAGTCACTGGTATATGTTAACCATACAACACTGGTACAGACTGTGATTGACACTAAACTTTGACAGATCATCAACTAACCGGTATGATAGTAACAGAATTTTACGATAATCACCGGATAATCTCCATTACGTCAGAGATCAACCACGTGGGCGTCTATTTAACCAATGAAAAGGCGTTTCACACTGAACTGGGCGTGGTTTCTAAATATTTGGGTGATATTGAGTCGTAGAGGGAGACATATAGACAGTGAAGTTTTATTCTGTAGGATGTATAGGGATTCAAAGGGACGTGAGTATTCAGCCCATTCAATGATTTTAGCTACCAATGTATACTCTATAAACCTTGTAGTATGCAACAAAAAATCAGACTCTGTTACAAGATCCAAATATTGTATATTTTACAACATGGTGAACTGGTGTTTTTGTATTGTGTAAGAGACTAGCAATGATTGATTGGGATTAAGACCAAATCACTGCTAAATAATATATTTGTACATGAATCTTTCATGATTTTGGTATTATTTTGGTTTAATTTTGTTGCTACTACATGGACAAATTTGAATATAAGTTCATTTGAATATTCAACATGATTGGGTACGCTGTTATTTATTTATGTGTATGGTCATATTGGTTTACGTGCGTTTATCAGTTGCTAGCTGCATACTTCCATGATTTATAGAGAATAGTTTGTTTTGGAGTGTGTGCTTTCTTTGCCATACCATACCTTGTTTTGATTTTGGTTGTGGAGGCCGTGGAGGTGCTGCTTTCTTTACCGCCGTTTCTGGTAAAAAGAAGACACGTATATAGAAAATATTTCAGTTATATATTAGGTAGTAAGCATGGCCCTAAATATAATCATGAACTCTGACCAAATTTGTAACTTTTTTTTCAAAGACAAGAACTAAGCATTAAGATACTTAAGTGGGAAAGTTAAAAGATGAACATATTGCAGCTTCCTTTTTTAGATGAATTAGCTCATTCAAGTGCCATAATCTACACTCATGTAATCACACATTCTTTATATTTAGATGTCGGTTATACCCTGGTCACATAACCTTGCAGCGAGGTTACGATGTATTTACAATGTTATACCATAGAAATTCAACGAACACCAGTGTAATACTAATGTTGAGGCGTTGTGGCTTCCTTCAGATTACAAACCGGTGGTTATGTGAGCAATGTCCAAATACTCTTCAGGCTTTAGAATTTAACCCCCCCCAATCAAGTGTGAATGTCTGTGTCATGATCATCAAAATGAAAGATACAATTTTGCTTTGCTGACTACAGTCACAGGTTATAAGTCAACCGACAGATATTCTTCTTACTCAACAGCTCCTCAATTTCAGAGTTTTTCAGACCACTCTTTCTCCTTGAGAGCTCCAGAAAAGCAATTCAAAGCTATTCTGCAAATCTCAAAAACAAAGTGTTGCATATTTAGAGAATGATAAGATTTGATACACACATGGTTTTTGTCCTTTCCGTATATATCAAAATTCCACTACACAATTTTACCTTTGTTTCCTTTGGTCTCATCACTATCCGACTCTTCATCCGTATCATCGCTTTCATTCACCGCCAATGACGTCACACCCTCTATCTGAAAACCACCAAAACTCGATTGACTACTCTCACCTCCAGTGGCTGGTGATTGTGGGGGTGCGGGAGTTAGTTTAGAAGTAGGAGTGGCAGTTTCTGATGCTGGAGTGGCAGGTTTTGAGGCTGGACTAGAATTCTTTCTAGTATTGTTACTCCCTCTGGAATCTTCATCACCTGATGATGAGCTCAAGGTTATTTCTGAAAAGAGAAAGATGTTTGATAGATTTACACAAGCACTACATATCAATTATGTTTTAAATAGTGTTGTACCAATTAAAGGAGCTTGGTCCGATTGCCTTAACTTTTTTCCTAACTTTCTGAGATTTTGGTACCAAAATGTTGCTCATATTTTTCTCATAACCCATGTGAAATTTCACGGCTAAGTTGTGTTCCGTTTTACAGATAAATATAAAAATGTGTCTAATTATGGTAACCATAATTTATTTTACACAGTAACATATAGGCAGCTCTGAAATACAAAATTGCCCACAAAATCAAAACGGTATGACTGATTCAGCTGAAATTTGAAACTAAACTTTGGTGAGTGGTCTTCTATCATATGGCATTGAAAACCAAATTTTGAAAAACCGGACCAAGCTCCTTTAATCAGCAGGTTCTGAATCGGCACCAATTATTGCCTATCGGTTCTGAATTAGTAATAAGTAAAAACCATCAATTTACCAATTATATCAACCGATTATCGATTTAAGTTAGTCAAACTGTAGTTTAACCTTATTGGACAGAAAAACAGGTTTAAATCATTATTTCAGACTAAAAACACAATGAAATGTTATGTTTAGTAATGCAATATTGTTTCTCGTTGTTGATTTTCTTATATGCAAATGCAGTCAGCAAATAGAAAGGGAGAACTTAAAAAAAATATGCAATGAACAACATTTGCACAGTTTATTTAAATGACCCTGCACGGTATAGGTTCTGGCTGATAATCGGTAATCATGTTTACCCATTATTGGCTTATCGGTGCATTGCTAGCATACACCGGCCTCTAATTCATCTGGTGAGACAATGCCAACCAATATGCCCAAAACGGGCCAGCTAGAGACTATTGCACTAGCGGATGATTCTTTACATTGTAGTCACCTGCTCTGAAGGCAATGGATGATAATAACATGAGCTCTATCATGCTGCTGTCCCACAAAAGCGGAAATGGCAACTTGTTTTCATAATGTGCTTTCTTCCAAATTTCTTTTCTTTTTTTCCCTCTCATTTTCATGATCAATGCTCAGAACCCAAACGAATGACTTCCTTAGAGGATACCTGTCAGTGTAAGCTTAAGTAACTGAATAATTAATATAGAGAGTTTGAAAAACCTTATTTATCATACATGTACAGGAGAGGTTTATGACTTATTTATTTGTTAATCCTGAATATCAATGATATCCTCTAAAGAAAAAGAAAAAAATGTAAAGGAAGCTATTTCTATTGGTTTTCCTGCTGACAAGGAAACTAGGATTTTATAGGATCATTTCAGGGATGTTTGCTATGTCAGGTAACTTCATTCTCTTGGGATTCTCAAATTCATGAAGATGGCTCAACATTGAATTGTGCACATAGTGTACATCGAGGACAGCCACAGCTGAAGTGGGGTAAGATTGCCATCATCAACATGGATAAAGAAAGAAACTTATATTAACATGTGTTAATGAACAAATATACCCAACATAAAAAGGAATTGTGCTTCAGTGCCTTAAGTACCAGGACTACCAGTATTGTCTAATGGATTGGATCTAAGCATTTCGTTTCCTTACATGAATTAGGCTAAACCTCTCCTGATCTTTGCCTAATGACTACCCTAGTCTGCTCTCGTCAATGTTGCATGATGCTACCTCAAAATGAACTTTGACCGGGAGTGACCTTTGGCCTCCCTGATTAAAGTTCCATAATGTGCCCTTAAGGTGGATCGAAAGGATGTTTCTGGAAATCAGAAACTGCATTTAGAGGCACTTGATTACATTGAACAAGTAAAGCTTGAAACACTGAGCAAAATGGTCTTTGTTTGAAGGAAATCGGACATACGGTTTTCAAGATATGCTTGATTTTAATTTCTTTGTTTTCTATCATTTTTGCCAATATATTGATAAAGTTAATGAGCAACATTGGCTATATGTGCTCATTAATATTCATATTTGCCAATATTTTACCAATATCTAATGAATAAACCTTCATACTATTTTTATTTTACATAATTTTAATTTGAAACTTTGCCAATGTGTTTCTATGGCCTAAAACATTAACATATGATTTACCCGCCCATCTAATTTGCATAATTAATGAGCTTTATACAAAAAGCTAATTAATTATGCAAATATGCAAATTAGATGGGCGGGTAAATCATACATTAAAGTTTTAGGTCATAGAAACACATTGGCAAAGTTTCAAGTTAAAATTATTAAAGGTAAAAGTAGTCACGTTTATTCATAAAATATTGGCAAAAATTAATATTAATGAGCCATTTTGCCAGTTTTCCTCATTAACTTCATCAATATATTGGCAAAAACAATAGAATACAGAGAAACTTTAAACAGCAATATCTCAAAAACCGTTTGTCCGATTTGGCTCAAATTTTGGAATTAAGATTTTTTTGCTTAGCTCTCTGCAACAGGTCTATTTTTTTTTTATCTCAGTCAGAGCAACTTCATTTTGCCTTTAATAACACCTTAAATGACCTTTGACTTGTAGTGACCTTTATAGGGTATGCTGTTAATTTTTAAAATATTCCCTGTTCAATCCTACCTGTTGTCTCCACACCACTTGACTTCTGGAAATCTGAGTCGAGTTTCCTCTTTGTTCTCAGAGCTTTTTCCTTCTCTTTCCTCTTCCTAAATGCATCCAGTGCCTTCGAGTCCAGCACATTACCAGGGTTGATGTTGTAACCATAGAGGATTTTTGGTGTACCTTGTTCACTGCCAGGAGTGGACGGAGCTGAGGCTGAAACAACACACACACAAAAATACAGAAACATTTAAGATTTTTTTATTAAAAATACTTATGTCTCGGAATACAATCATTGAGGTGGTAATGGAAGAGCAAAAAATATAATGATCATAACATCTACAAAGCTATGATCTGCATTGATGGTACAGTGCAATTACAGTACAGGAATAATAATAATAATTAATATCCAGTATTTATATTCGCTATTCACTGTAGTATCATAGCGCTTGACAATATTATAATGCTGTTATTAGGAAATCATCACAACCATTTCATAGCTAGATCGCAATCTTAAGACGCCGACCTATCAGAACTTAGATTGTAATATTCCCCTAACAGCTCCCCAATGCGCTTGGGTCGATGAAGCAATCAAGATTAAATGTCTTGCCCAAGGACATAACCCATTGGCCGTAGCAGGGCTTGATCTCCTGATCTCATGATTCAGAGTCCCATACTGTTCCACTAGACCACACAAGCTCCCAATAGGCTGTATTGCACAGGAGCCCATCTCTTTGTGGAAGCAATTCAACCAGAATTTTACTATTGCAATATTGCAGCAACGGGATCACCACTTCTCATATCTTGAAAGCATTACAAATGTTCAGGTCAAGCATTTTTTGGCATGCGGGTGATTACCCGGTCAGAATACCCCCTCCCCCCGACTTGAAGCCATAACAGAACTGATGCATTTAAAGCCCGGGGGGAGGGGGGAGGGGGGGAGGGATGGCACTCACTCAAATATAATGTTGCAGGCATAGTGTGACCACAGTTTTTCAAAACACCCCCTTAAGGGTAGAGGGTTCTGAAGCCAAAATATACCCTTATTCACACCCTTAATCAGGATTTTATCGATACTGTTTTCACACTAGGGTTTGAAAAAGTACCCTATTTCTTGAAAATTGCCCCAAAATAGCTGTTTTTGAAACCCTTAATGGTGTCACCTGATACACCTTTCAGTCCTCAAAAACAACCCTAATTCACCTTTTTTTGGTCGCGCTATGTCTGCAACATTATATTTGAATGCCCCCCACCGGATTTGAAGTCAAGGCTATGATTAGTCAAGTGATTACCGATATACTCAAAAATTTAAATTCATTTCTATCCCTACCTTTGGATGGAGTTGTCTCTTGTTGTGTCTGCTGTGCTGACAGGTCTTTGGGACCATTACTGTCATCTTTACCACCTTGACTATCTGGACTGGGAGTAGGCACTGGCTCTACTGACCTACAGGTGAACACAAGACAACATTTTTATGCATCAAGGCAATCTTCAATTTAGAACCATTAGCCCACTAAATAATTCTTATGTTGCTCCCAAGTGAATATATTGAGAATTTGGGTCAGTCTGCACTTGACCTCAATGTATGACCTTTCGCTGAAATTTTTTTATGTGGAGTCGCTCAATAGCAGCCAGCAAGTGCTTTCTGGTAAACAGTGCCCAAAAGAAACTGACCATTATCCGCCTTGTAAATGCTATCTATGGGAAAAGGCTTTACTGGCAAAACACATGGGGCCGTATTCTCGAAAGATGTTTAACGCTAATCAATGTTTGAATCGCGATTTAAACCATAAAAAAGATAAACGTAATTCTCAAAGAGTGACTAAATGTAATCACCGTTTAAATTTTAACCACTTGTAGTTAAACTGCTCTAAAATGCGTTTAAAACTAAACTAGGTCAGGGGGTAGTTTAACGTGTGTTTAAATTGTATTTTCATCATGTGTCCGACAGCTTTTTATTACTGTATGCTTTAAAAATGTAATGATTTTAATGAATAATGCTTGAAAATGATAATATGACGATATGGACATGACCATGACGAAAAATAAACACTCACATTGTGTTCTTTATGAAAATATACCATGAATTGTCATTATAAACATGGTGATACTGTGTTCTAGCTATTGCATAGTGAGGCATCACTTCATAAAATAAAACAAGCCGTGTAATTGATGAGGCGTAGAAATCTGTATTGACTAGGGACCTACTATTAATTCAACTATATAAAGTTCACTAGTGCATATCTCTTACGTGCACAGTTCAGGGGATGATATTTATTGGTTTTAAATGCCGATGTTTACTAGACGCGCTGTTTAAATATTTGCTGAACGTTTAGCTAAAATCAGATTTTAACTAAACGCATTTTATGTCTAACCAACGTTTAGATAAACATCCTTCGAGAATACGGCCCATGATGTTCAAATAAATAAACAGTGCACACTATGCCTCCCAGATTTGTAATTCTTAGCAGCCTCTGCACACTTTACAAGTGTTCGCTGACCACTGTGGCCAAGTAAGCTCCATACCACACCAAGCATCATTTTAGTTCTGCAGCAACCTCTAGGGGTGCTGAACCTATACACCATCGCTGCCCGCAGAGTTTCGTATTGGTTTCCACAAGACATTTAGCAGTTAGTTTCTTGTCCAAGGAAATTTCAAACACACTCAACATTTGACACCAGTGGGGTTTGAACTCGGAACCTTCCGCACCAAAGCGAGTGCCTTACCGTTTGAGCTAACTTGACAGCAACAGAAACATGCTTTATGTTGAGAAGAACTTATTTAGTTTTTTTTTTTTAATTTTCCAAATTATTTTGTGTTAAAAACTTCAAAAGCTTACATGGCAATTAATATAACTCTACAGTAATCACAGTTATAGCTAGCCTTAATTACAAATGACAAAGATTGCAACTAACCATTGGGTATCTGGAAGTTTTCCTACATCCGGCCCAGAAGTTTGTCTTCGAAATGTCAGCCTTGTGCTTACTTGCGCCAAATCTTTGTTACTGTAAAACAGTAGAAAAAATAAAAAAACACAGAATTAATTTCAACCATCATGACATAGTAATGACAAGAATATAGGATGTGAGTTGTATGAGAAGCTATTTAGAAAGCTGGAAAAAAATTGAAGAAATAATCTCTAATATAACATAAAGAAAATGTATAAAGAAACAAATAACATGGTCCTTTTTATCATTTACCCTGTGGCTTTCAATCAATGCTAAAAACGTTTACACAAAATATAAGAAATTATGTCTTGATTTTCATCCAATTGTTTCGTAAAAATTATTCACATACTTTACTCTAAGATTGCTTGCAGAGATTGTGTAAAAAATGCAAGTATTCAAAACTTTATAAGTAAATTACACCTAAAGAAATAAACCATTTTAATTTCAAACTCTAATCCTGACCCGCAGGTCAAATGGCTAGAATTTTTACAATATTAAACACGGTACAATGCAATTTGTAGACCACAGCTTAATCAGCGCCAATATTGCAACGTTGAAACAAACACACAAATGCACAAGAAACATTAAACCCCTGCAGGCAATGAGGATAAAGTGCCTTGCCTAAGGATACAACACGTTGGCATGAGCGGGCCTCAAACTCATAACCTATGGATTACAAGACAGGCGCCTTATCCACATGGCCAGACATTCTCCTCTAAATATTTTTGAATGCATACAAATGCATGCAAAGTTTCATTGTCAAATTCAATCCCTGTATATCAAAAAATTTAGATTTTCTTTCATTTATAAATTATCGTTGGCAACAACGATATACTGCTCTCTAGAGTTCAAATCTTAAAATTGGCTTTATTAGCAGATCCAATGCAAAATTGAAATTTCTTCTGATTCATCAGCAATCTGTGATGTAAAAATGTTTTCCAAACAAAACTAAACCCCTTTCCTGACATATAGCATCAATACATTCTTTCAGAGATAAGCCTCATACCCAAGATCAACATGCAAAACACTTTTCTGAAGGTTTTGATAAAAAATTTCCCAATATTTGGCAGTTGATTGTTTATTACGGAACATACCAAGTGTAAATCATCTGCAGATAAAATTTTTGAAATTTTGTCCAAGGAACATTTAAAGCAATACTATAAGATTTTGATCAAAATGGTTTATAGTAAAAACAGCATAGAATGGAGGAATGTGAATATCTAAAAGCGTTTTCAAGTGTATTTTGTGAAAAAAATTGTTTTGCCACCAAAAAATGGATAAAAACACATGCATTATTTCCTATACTAATACATGTAGAATTAAATTCGGGATCCAGAATTCAATTCAACAAATGGCCATAACAGAAAAGGTAAGCATCTTTGAGCCAAATCGTTTGGAGGGCATTTATATGCACCAAAAGCCAAAAACAAACCCAATAAGCCCAAAAAGTCAAAAGTCATGGGTGACAGGGGGCGCTTCATTTTTAACACTTTATAGTATTGCTTTAAGTTCAAAATGAGATATACACAAAAGTCTGACATACTTTTCAAATATACATATTCAGTATTTCTGTGAGAAAAAAATCCCTTTGGCATCTCATCACATAATATAAAACCAGATTAACATCAACTCGAGAGAAAAAAAATTATAAATTTGATTAAAATCTAAAATTATGGATAAAATGTGAAAAACCATAAGGTTAACTTACTTTTTATAGGGTACATATTCAGCATCACTGTCTGAACCAGCACGGTAGTCCACATCAGAACCCTCTTCAACACTAAAGACAAGGAAATCATCAAAAAAAATAAATGCACATATGTGATTTTGCAGATGATATCAATTTTGATTTTATCATTATATACCAATTTTGATTTTATCATTTTATCTGTTAAAGCATTGTCTAAGCTTTAAAATGACACCTTACTTGCTGAAATTGATCAAGGCAATCATCAAAATTTACAACAGAAAATCTGCTGGAAATTCTTATTATTTTCTTTATTTTTTACTGCCTATTTTCATCAGTTTCTTGAAAAGTGTTCTGTCGCAAAGTCCCCCTTTTCGGGGCGAGTCATCACATATATCATTGATAGCTATTTTAAAAAGTATTGACTCCAATCACCCTGTTGCTGCTCCAATTAACCAAGACACACAGTTGTATCATATCAAAGTGACCAGCATTGCTGAAATAAACTGGACTTGCAGACTTAAGAGAAAACTTATGGTAACACCAATTATATATGTGCACACCTATGGGTCTAAACATAAAAATCACATTCCTCGTTCATAGTATTTCCATTCTTTTTACATAGTATTACACTCTCCAGAAGATGACACAAAAGTGTCGAAAGGTTGGTAGTGTTTTTTTCAATTGTGACCTGCCATATCGAAAGGTACCTTAAGGTCGGTCGGCATAGTAAATTACAAGATACGGCCCATTGAAGCTGATCATAGTCAAAAATCACGTCCAAGGTCGAATTTCTATTTCATCAAAAACGTTACCTTTGAAGTGTATTCTATCATATTAATCAGGTTCCAGCATTCAAAACATAGGAAAATGTGTTAAAAACCAAGATAAAAATCCTCTCTCCATTAAAGTTTTACTCAGTACAAAAACTTTTACCTTGATTTTCTTAGAATTTTATTTTTTCCGAATCAGCCCGATGCATTTTACCAATTTGGATGTAACTTAGTGATCGAACATCCAATTACCAAAAGCAAGGTGTCATTTTAAAGCTTAACATATAATCTTTCAGATGACACAAAAATCAATTTTGATTTTGGGACCCTTAAGGTACTTTCAATATGGCAGATCACATATTGTATCTCAAAGAAAGGCGATCCAAAACGAAAATCTAGGGCCCATTACTTGTAAATGCAAACCCACCCTTTATTTGTTTGTATTGTCCTTTAAATTCTTGCTTGACCTTTTTTATAACCTATACTAAACTCACCTATCATCACTAGAATTATCCCCCCTGTCTGACATATTTATAGAGGAAACATCACTTTCATAGCCTTCCTTGTTGTTCTCTACAACCTCTGAAAATTATAAGAAAAATGCAAATAGTTTGAAAGCATCCTGTATCATTATAGTGCATTACAACAGTCAGAGATGCCAGTAGCACTAAAAAATCCTGAAACTTTCACAAAATCCTGAAAATGCAAGTATTGGCAAAAAATCTGGAAAAAGGACTGAAAGTAAATAAAAATGGTATATTTGGAGTAAAAAAATCCTGAAAAGTGGCATCTCTGAACAGGATTTTGCATGCTATGCATTCCCAATTACACCTTGCATATGAGGCGTGGGAATGAGCAATGTTGAAAGGACAACAAACAAGAGCACACCCCAGATTCTAATCAAAAATTCCAAAAAAAGTAGTACTTACCTACAATGGTTTCCTTATACAAACGCAAACTATAAAGCTAGTTGCAGAGACGTGTCGTGTGGTCGTATGACCTTGTCGTATGACCAGCGTGACGTCAAAAAATTAAAGTGCGCAAACTCGACCTTGTCGCGTCTTGAAAATTTTGCTTGCCGTACGACAAGCCAATATATCGATTACCCTGTCGTGATGGTCACAACGACACGATATTTTGAGTTGGAATAAATTCAACTTTCCTTGTGACAGACCATTGCAGCAATATGCAAATGTGTTGTGCTACATTACGACAACTCAAAATTGCAAATGGTTGGTTGTCTGCCGCAACGTCGTCTGTTGCAACGACAGCTACTCTGAAACCACCTTAACAGAGTGAAGTCCAATGGATCAAAGTTTTTTATAAATCAAATAAGCTCCTATCTTGCATTCCTGCATCCAAACAAACTCATACAAAAGAACATTTTTTTATTGGCCCCTGAACTGATAATATTTATCAAAAAGGCGAATCAGACTGAAGATGAATGCACCAGACTGAGTAAATCCCTTAGGATCCTGTTAACTAATTGCATAACATTCTGAATTTAGATGACTTTACGACTAGATTCATGCAATTCATTGATTCATACTTACAAACTGCCTCAAATTTGGTCCATTCGAAAAATATGTAACATTTAACCCAATCTAGTCCCAACCTGAAGGATTTTAAAACTCAAACTTTAATTGACTCAGTGATGCATTTTGGGTGGGGTGGGGTGACTAATGTGCAGAGTGAAAGTTAACTATTTATGTTTTTTGCAAGGTTTTTTATTTTGGTGGGATGATTTTCGTTTTAATTAGTTGGGTCATTTGTTTTCATTTTTTTAAAAGATCGGTGTGACCTTTTTTGCGAGGTGATTTTTTGTATTTTTATTTTAATATGAAAATATGGTACACATGACAACTGATTGCTGAATATAGAGATTTTACTTTGTATTTCAGACCCAACCACTGAATTTAAATAAAAAAAAAAGACTTTAGAAAACATCTGACAAACAAGCAAAAATCATCCTTTGGTAAGTCAACCCACAAAAAAACTTACCTCCAAATGAAATAAAGCGTCATGCTACAGATTAGTCACCTTATGCCGGTTTCTGATGTCTAATATCTCGCACAACTCTAAAATGAAACGCTGGTAACAGTGCACAGTAATACACTATAAACTTTGAAATATGCAACAATTAATCAGACTCGAGATCCATAGCATTTCCCTTGTAATCTTCAACATTGTAAACTGGTGGTTTTGTATTGTGTAAGAGACTAGTAATGATTGATTAGGATTGATTAGGACCAAATCACTGCATATTAGTATTTTTGTACATGAATCGTTCATGATTTTGGTATTATTTTTGGCTAAATTTCTTGATACCGCATGGACAAATTTGATCATAATTAGTTTATTTGAATATTCAGCAAGATTGGGTACATTGTTATGATTTGAAAAGTATGCACTAATTTATTTCCCTGTATGGTATTATTGTTTTTTGTGCGTTTATCGGCTGCTTGTTGCATACTTCAACATTTAAAGAGTATAGATAGGGCGAGTGACAAACCAAGATGTGTAATTATACTGGTCAAAATTTTGACTAATTATAATCAGCCGTTCCTGGTGTTATTGTGCAGATTGAGCTAAGGTGAAGCATCAAGACTGAGGTCACCAGCCTTATTAGTCACCCTGCACCCTGCAGTCACTCCCACACTGCACCTCACACTTCATTGACACAAGCGGAATCAGGGTGCGTCGCAGGATTCTATGCCACCGATTCTAAAACTAACATTACGCATTAAGCAAAGAGAAAAGTTTGTTACAAACCAATATAATCCAGTTCGGCAAAATATTCATCCCCATAGAGCCGTCCCCTCTCATTGGCTGTGTCTTCTTTCCATATCTGACCTGCATATGTGCAAACAAATGCGCCCCTAGGAATGTCGTCAAGACATCGCAAGCCCCAACCACTGAAAATAGAAAAACAAGATAACATGATATGAGATATATTGGACAGAAGATTACTCTGTTGGTCTGATGAGATGAGGAGGTAGCGGGGCGCTGCTCAAATATCAGCATATCATCATGTAAAGCAATTGAATTTTAAAGACTCAGCTGGCTAAATTACAAACTGGTATAAATATGAGCAAGAAATGTCTTGAACCAGCCATGATATAGTGAGAAAATATGTGATTCAATGACATAATGACTTGACATAAAATTGCCCTGAGTTCTGCACACAAATTTCTTGTAATGTTTTAATGCTAAAAATGACAATTGAAATGTGCTGATAATTTCTGTTGGTTGTTGTACAATGGAAAGGTTAACCTTTGAACCTGACGAGTCGGTATACATGTGTGAAAGGAATCTTAGTCCCCGTGAAATGGTAGTCCGCCTTCCATAGACCATAATGGAGTAAAGCGTGAAACTAATGTTGGGTGAGAGTGGTTAGCCATTACTTTACTGTACAACCCGGACAATAAGAACAGGGGACTTACATTCCTGCTACACCGGCTCACGTGTACATGTACCGTATACCCGATGAGCATTTACAGGCATGGGTAGTTACACTTTTCAATGGTCTTATTTATATCAAAAGACATCAATGAAGCTTTGAACCTGGGATTGATGGGTCATTTTACTCTAATTTACTCGACAAAGGTGAAATTTTTTTCATATTTTCGTAAATTTGATCACAAGTTTCAAAAAATATGGCTTCGCCCATAGACTACAACGTAAATGTTGAATATGTTGGTCGTCATAAATAGTATTCTTTGCGAATGCTGGTTATTATAACAATTAAGACTACTGTAAAATGAAAAGGTAAAGCAAGGGAAATCAAAATCACAGTACATTTAGGGATATATTGTGTTTTTTAACTTTCGGGTTGGCCCGGGTCAGCGGTACAGATACACATGGAATGGCCAGGGTTCAAAGGGTTAAGCTTCGCCTTACATATTGGTAATATATGTAATTCCATACAAAAATAGCAAAAAAAAAAACCCACAAAAAAATTCTTTCTATTGAGTTTTACAGTTAGTTCTTCTTACCGATTGACAGTCTTAAAACATTGCAACCTAAGCTTGATCCCATTCTGGACTACTCTGTTGTGACATAACTGTGGACTGCACTTGCAACTTGAGTTGCACTCAAAAATTCTGTGGGAGACAAAATAACAATTGAGCTTGACTGTAATTGTGCATTCAGAGTCCGACAATTTCACAGTGATTCCATTGCACGACGTCTGCCAATACGCAGTCTTTACACGTGCTACACATAGTGCGCTTTAACTTTTGAAGACTACGTATCGTCGAGCGATGTTGCAGTGATGAAATCGCTGGACTCTGAATGCACTCTAAGAGCGTGTTATTTAATTCAACAGAAATGCATAGTATTGTCTTGAGTAACACATTCATTAAAAGAAGATTACTTTAGCCAAATTTAATAAAATAAAGGAAAATAAATTGCAGAGAAAAAATAAACACATTTGACTGGCTGCATCAATATAAACCAGCAATTGCTTGTTGGGAATCAGTGGTCCTGGGCAGTTGTCATTTTTCAAAACAATAGGAAACAATGGCTGGTTGAGATCTGAAGTGTTCCTTTGCACAGGACAATATGATACCTTTGCTTAAACCAATAACTAAGATTATCTGCTTCGGGTGGGTTTTTTTTTAGAAACTGTAAGAGAATTTGAAAATATGTACGTACCCCGTTGGAAGATGATCCAGTAACCTTCTATTCACATATCCAGCCTTGGGATCTTTCAGTCCTGTTGGGTTGACTGTTGTGGCTTCAATGGTTAACTTCCAACAAGCACACTTGCTCTTGTTCTGTAAAAGATATACAACAAAGTTCTTTAGTCCTTATAAAAAAAGAAGAGAAAATCCAGAATATCCTCTATCTTTTGGATCAAAAACAGTTTTGCAATAGTCATTTTATATTCTTATTAAAGGGGCAATTCATGATCCACTTTTCATCCACATGGTCACCTCTATCAAAATTGATTTTTTTAGCTAGTAAAAATTCTTGACTGGTATATGTTACAAACTCAAACTACCCTATTCACTCGTCGTCTTATTCAACTATTTTCCATCTGACAATCTCCTTAAATTAACAAAATCCCCATTTCCAAAAGTTTGACAAGTAGTCATAATCTATGACCGACACCTCATCTAAATTATTTTAACAATTTTTGGCATGCTAGTATGAAAGCATTCAACTGTAACGTGAGAAAATGAGTAGTTGAATTGGACGAGTGGATACGGAATACTTCCAAATGTGCTTGCATTTTTGAGAAAAGTGAGAAAATTTTGTCATTTTCTAATTACTGTCGGGGCCTCAACAGTAATTACAACAGAGTAGCCTATGAAGATTTTAAAATGCTGAAAAGCTTGTTACTTGAAAATGGATGGTCTGACCAAAGTAAAATTTCAGCATACAATCATGTGAGGGTTGAGGTGAGGATTTTCGTCACATCTGAATCATGAATTGCATCTTGAAATAAGTTACAAACATCAGTGTTTTAGAAGTACTTTTTAATAAATAATAATTTTGCAAAAGAGTAGTCTATAGGTTTGGCAGTCAACTACAAATCCTTAAGCCCAATGCTGGTTAACATTCTTGTCAATTTGTATTTGTATTGCTTTGTCATTTGTTTGGTATCAGTTTTTTTTTCTATATGAGATGAGCAACAACAAATTTTGTCATTTGACAGTTTTGTGTTGCTTTTCTAATTGAATTCATTTCAACTTGAACTATTTTGTGGGAAGAACTTTCAAAGGCAATAAAAAGCCTTGCCTTTATTTTTTGCACATATCATTGTGGAACTTACGTAAACATATCTACCATTGATATAAACATTTCCAAACATACCGTACAATTATCCGTGCAATCACAGCAGATAAGGAAGTTTGGATCGGTGTTGATCACTGTTCCACCGGACGGCAGACGCTGCGCTTGGTACTCGCAATCTTCCAGCGGTGAGGCATCTAATTCATTCACACACTAGATAAAGAAAAACAGAAGCAAATCTGAAATCAAACATGGTTTTAAAATGCGACAGCAGACGCTGCGCTTGGTACTCGCAATCTTCCAGCGGAGAGGCAACTAATTCATTCACGCACTAGATAAAGAAAAAAAAGAAAGATGGTTTTAAAATACGACGACAGACGCTGCGCTTGGCACTCGCAATCTTCCAGCGGTGAGGCATCTAATTCATTCACACACTAGATAAACAAAAACAGAAGCAAATCTGAAATCAAACATGGTTTTAAAATGCAGCAACCACTACTCGATTAAGATTACATGGTTTGAGATCTTCAAACTTAATATTATAGGCACCACAATGATGTATTGATGATAAAGGGATATCGCAAATCAGTATTCCTGCTAATGGTTTTTGAGCTTGCACCAATTCAAGCAATTTTGACAAAGTTAATTGGTTAAATAGAGCTAGAAAAATATCTTTCTCACACATATTCAGAAACTTGTTGCGCCAATTTTCATTGCTCCTGTGCCATTCCTGCGCCAATGGCGCGCCATACGGCCTTAACAGGAAGTGGAACACTGTTGCAAATACCTGAAAATGCAAATGCAAATAGCTATTTACCATAATCAAACATTAAAAAATCAGAACAATTCAACTGATTGTTTGATTTTTGAATTTTTTTTTAAATACTTGTTAACATACTCACCGATATAGGCATGGGTTCTTGGCCTTTTGAAATATCATCTATCTTCCAGGTGGGTTTGGTTTTTGGCTTGCGTGTTAGAGTATAGACGAATTGGTCAAAAGTGAAGTGATCAATGGATAGATACATGATGCCCGTTTCATTTACTGAAGAAAAAAGGCATGGAATGAATACGTGATAACAATAAGTGTGTTTTCATTAATAGTCTAGTAATTAACCTAAAACTTTTTTACCAGTTAATGGCAGAAAATTCAATCCATTCTAATAAAATGCTTTAATTTAGCTATTCAACTTAAGTCATTTATTCTCAACATTTTTTGTCAAGAAAGTTATATATGTTTTTTTATATTTAAGTCTTTCCTATTTAGATTTGGAAAATTTAACTCTTTTAAGATCTTCTCTCTCATAATATGGAACAAAGCTGTCAGTTCATGAATTAAGAGAAACAAATACAAGATGTTTAATAATTTAGACACGTAGGGCTTGAACCCATTATAACTCATCACACACATGAGATATGTTTTTCTATCCAGAAAACCAATGGCCCAGTAACACATGCACTTATGCCAATTAGTTTTTACCCTTAATCAGTGAACTTTGACCTTTGGGGTCAAGGATACCTAAGATCTATCCAGTATATTTTTATCAATCTATCTATACAAGTAACAACAATTCAGGGACCTTCGTAAGGTCAGATACTGATTTTTAAATAATTTGAAACTTTACGCATCATGTTTCTATAAAACCAGCACAACATGCATGTTTTTTTTTAAATGACCTAAATATCATAACGTGATAACTGAATATTGTAACGTGATAACTGAATATATCATACTTACAATATCGATTGACATCATCCATATTACGCTGTATATAAAAGAAGGAAATAAAGAGTGCTAGTATCAAAACATTTGAATTTAACAATTTTTTTAAATACTCAAGCACCTCAAATATAATAAATACACTAATGAAAACCAGACATAAGGCCTATAAAAAGTATTTTGTCTTGCCCTTTGTGATCGGCCCAAAATTTGCATTTTTTTTTCTCTTCAGTGATTTTGATATAAAATTGGATGGATTGAGCATGATACAAACAGATATTGGTCGAGCTATGAGTTTTACGAAATATCGTGCGAGACGCGCAGCGTCGAGCTCGATATTTCTAAAACTCATGCAGTGTCCGCATGGGGTGTGCGAAAAAATCCATCCAATTTTATCATTATTATGTTCAAAATCTGATATTTTGTATTCTGTCCGATATCCCTGACCAATTTTTTTGGAAATCGGACAGCTCAGAACATAATAATGGTGAAAATAGCATGATATATTGAAAAGTTTACAACAATATTTACAAAATGGTTATATATTTTCATAAAATAAACAAAATATCGTGAATAAACAAACACATAATATTTATATTAACTATTCTATTCAGTTTTACTCGTCCCATTTTCAAAAAAAGAAAAAAAGAAGATCTGAAGGGCAAGTCAACCATTTTTTAGGCCTAAGTTTAAAATAAACAAACATTGTCAGGGTAAGATGATTCATATGCGTGTAAGTAATGGGAATATGGGATTACAGCTTCAATTTGATATTTAATTCAAGGTAATTGGCAAAAAAGAAATGACAAAAGTTATGTCAACTTCAGTGTCCATTTTAAATGGCCTTTTACAAAAATTAACTGTCATCTATTATCTAACTGTTTTTCTGCACAAAAGTTCATCCTTTGTCTACTATTATCGACTAGATTTGAGATTATAAATTTCAAAGAGTTGATTGGGTAAAACCCGATCACATGATTGCAAATAGCTATAACGATATTGAGGAAAGCCCTAAATAGTACTTTTAAAAATACTACTTAGAACTAAATAGTACTTTTGGAAGTACTATTTTCTGAATAGTACTTTTTGAAGTACTATTTGGGTCTGACATAATTTACCTTACACGTTTAAAATTAAGCATGCATGAAACTTACATGCACATGCTATTAGACGCACTAACCTAACACCAATCTTACAAGCACAAGCTATTAGACGCACTAACCTAAAGCACAGATTTGGTGCAAGTCATAGATGCAAGCATTGTGCGAGTGTGTTTTTTTAATAAGATTAATTATCAAATTAAGCTTTTAAGCAGGTAAAATTATGGAAATCTATATTCAGTGACTAAAATTTTGCTAATCAACCAAGGAGCTGCGTCCCTCGGTAAAATAGCAATTTTAGCCACTTCAGGTCTATAGGTTTAACCAGAGATCTTTAAGTCAGTACATATTTGTATAATGTCCTTTCAACTATACTAAAAAAATGGACTATATAAAAAAAACAGGAGGACCCGTATTTACTTCCATGCATGTAAGCTTACCAAAACACGTGCACACGGTGTCCTGTAGATGACGTGCCTCTTGCCACTTCCCTTCACCTTTGGCAATTCTCGTGACCAATTACAAATCTCTGGTAATCGTAGTGGGTTCTTGTTGTATACCTTACTCTCCTCTTTAGGGTAGCAATTGGCAATACAGTTGTAATTGCATTTATGTGTAACTGTATTGAGGAGAGAAAAAAACAAATGTAGAATAAATAAATAAATTTATACAAATGCTCTGCATTACAGGCGGGAATAAGTGCGCGTGGTGACTAAGCGTACGATTTGCGCGTTTTACACAAAACGCAATGCGCGCACTTGTTATTTACGCATTGTCTTACCGATTAGCGCCAAACAACACAAAAAATACCACGAAATAATATTGAGTGCTCCCAACTCAACGAGGCCTTCAGTGATCAAACTTTTTATGTGTGTTTTCTTATACTACAAAATGCTAATTTTTCAAATATTTGCTACCTGTAGAACTTTTCAAAGTTTTGGCTGGTCAATTGGGAATGTCAAGTGGATGTCAAACCGATAAAAAAAAATATGGGGTTACTGACTGTTTTAACAAGATAGCGTGAGATGAAATTACATGGGGTAAAATCTAAAAATCAATTTTCATCACTGGAAATGTTTAAATTCGGTTGTATAACATTTAACAGATAAAAAAAGTTAATCACGTCAAGTAATCTAACGTTCGAGTTTTCAAGTTATCGTCCATTAATATCATCATCAAAATCATATATGATGTCATATCGCGCTTAGATGATCAGTGACCCCATTTTTATTGCTGAATTTTGAAGTTTAGACTATTATCTATTAACTGACAAAAAAATTACAGGTAGGAACTTAACACTGCGATCGTCCTTAAAGTATATTTTTACTTGAAGATGTATGTTCTCATTCATCCAGTTGTAGTAAATATAAATGATAAATAAATCAAATACTGGAACTTACATTTGCAACTATGCGACGTTGCGACCATACCCAATGGTCTTCAACAGGCATCTGATTCCAGGGGATGATCACGTGACAGACGGCTAGTGACGGGCCACCATCCCCTATATCGCCGGTATTTCAGAGAAGGTAAAAATTCACCTTAAGAACTGTGGCATTGCAACATCTTTCAAACCAAGTAATACACTGTGTGGCAAATTGGTTCACGTTAAGGACAAAACACCAAAGGAGAAATGCTCCAATCTTATTTATGGACTGAAATGCAGTGAAAGTAATTGTAATGAAACCTACGTTGGTGAAACGAAACAATCTGTAAAGGCCAGAATTAACCAACATAGAAGGCCGAGCACCAACGAAGCACAGAACTCTGCAGTATATCTTCATATCAGAGACTCTAAACATACCGTGAACTTAGAGGATGTTATAATTCTTGATAAGGAGGAACAATACCACAAGGGAAAGGATTGAGAACCCGACCCTCAATAAAAAGGGGCGTATACGCTACTGCTTATCTCACGTGTGGGACCGGGCACTTCGTGACGTCACTAGCCGTCTGTCACGTGATCATCCCCTGGAATCAGATGCCTGTTGAAGACCATTGGTTATGGTCGCAACGTCGCATAGTTGCAAATGTAAGTTCCAGTATTTGATTTATTTATCATTTATATATATTTTTACTTGCTTTGGATCTAACCAACAATGATTTTCCTTTTTTAAACATTGAGTTTAAGTGGTACAAAACCTGGCGAAAAATTGACGGATTACATCATGTTGTTGGTGAATAGTCTGGAATATTATTTTTTTTTCTCACTGCACATGTTCAGATCAATTAAATCTGCTTTGCATGTGCGCAAAGACCTTGCCTCCTCACATTTGGATTAATCCTTGTCACGATTCTATATTTTGAAGATCAAATTTCTATATTACTTTGAAGTTAAAGGGCAATTCATAATCCACTTTTCATCCTCAAGGTCACCTCTATCAAAGCTGAGTTTTTTAGCTTGGACGAATCCTTGACTGATATTTATTACGATCCCCAAACCATTCTTTCAAATGTGCCTGCATTTTTGAGAAAAGTTAGAAAATGTGTCATTTTCTACAGCACAGTAGCCTATGGAGAGTTTTAAAACACTGAAAAGCTCATAACTTGAAAACGAATGATCGGAATCAAGTGAAATTTTCAGCATATGTTTATGTTGTACTCTTCTTTTTATTTAGCTAGAAAATAGGGGAGGTTATTGTCACATCAGAATCATGAATTGCAACTTTAAAATCCATTTGCATCCTAAAGATGAGGCTATTATTTCCCTAAATCCATCCGAAAGGTACTCATCACTCATTCTCTGACCTATTTTCTTTCAACTAGTACAGGAAATCTCCCAATGGCAACAAAAATGGTTGATTTTCTAGTGATAGTCAATCGGAAGAAAATGCAATTTAGTGAAGAAGTTTTTCCAAGTTTGTTGTAATATTGCAAAAGTATGATATTTGTGCTTTGACACAATGAAATGATTAACATTTTTATCATTGTAATTAAGACGATAAAGCGATGTACATTGTGTAAAATCTCCCGTTAGGCGATAACGCCCTATAACAGCTAGTCACCCATACCCCAGGAGGTATTTGAAAGGCAAACATCAAAAACCTTTGTTCTTTTACAACTCAAAATTTTACAATAAACAGTAAAGTGTTCGTATGTATGTGAATTCACAATAAATCCAAACCTAGTCCAAACTCACCAAATTTCTTCTGATTCTTGCGTTTCTTTTTCATCCTAGCCTGTCTCTGTTGATCAAACATCAGCTGCTGCTGTCGCTGCTGTTCCTGTAGCAACTGTCTCTGCCTCTGCTCCTCTTGCTGCTGCTGCAGCTGTTGCAGCTGCTGCAATTGCTGCTGCTGATGCAGTGATTTACTAGCTGCAATCAGCATCTCTGATGCGCGGAAAGGACTCTGCGGCAGAGTTGGTTGTGGTTGTTGCTCGGGGGTTGGTTGGGTACTCATGGGCATGGGAGGGGGATTGGTTGCAACTTGGTTGGTTGGGATGACGGCTTCAATGCTGGCTTCATTGCCAGAATGACTATCACTATCTAGCTCGAATATGTCTGAAAAAAGATAACATGGACGATTACAAATGAAAATAACAAATTGATGAAAGGGAGGCATGTAGTTCTTGCTGAGAAGCTGTTGTTTTGCATAAATAAAAATAATTAAAACAAATAATAAATGAAGGAATTTGAAACTACAGGGTGTCCAAAAATTAACTACCCATTTTTAAATGCTTATAGCTTTAAAACCAGGATTCACATGGCAACTATAGACATATGTATTGATAGAGGAAACTTGTAGAATTATTTTGGTACCAAACATTATGCAATCAGTAAACTTCTAAGATAGCAAGAAGGTCTGAAAGTTCAAAGTGGTTCAGCCCATATACCATACAGTGTTGATACTCTTCTCCCACTTCACTATGATGACATGGCACCTCATACAGCTAAGCGGTTTAGAATGGCTTTATTAATTAACTTTTTCATGAACAATCATATTGCTCAAGACAAAGAAACCCTTGCCCTTTCACTCCGATGATTTAAGTCCGCTCAATTACTTTTTTGAGTTATCTGAAGGACAGTACATCCCAACACCCTGGACTATTCCTGACCTGAAACAGAACATCACCAGTGAAAACAGGAAGATCAAGAAGAGCGCATCCACAAACGTCCAGAGCTTTGTCGTTAGAGTAACAGAATTTTTTTGAAATCTGCAAGGAGGCCATTTAGAACATATTCTGAAATACTAGGCAGCTTAAATCTGAATAAGAAGGAGGTAATTTGATGTCCCTGTGAGTGTAACTTTGAATGTGTAATAAGGGGTAATGCTGTTGTGTACCATTTAAAGATGAGCATAATGCGAGAGTTACGCTTTGACAAATTAAAAACATTTTAATGAGCATAATGTAATTTTTAAGACAAAACCACAATCAAAAATCTTTGCATTAACATTGTAAAAGCTGTTTCGCTGAATTGGTCATTAAAATGATCATGAATTATTCTCCTGTCTTCAAAGATTGATCCCTCCTCTACATGTGACTCGCACATTTGTTTTTCTTCGCAGTATGAAAGTAGGCTTTTTACGTTTGACGTAATTTACGTTGAAAATGATTTTCAAAAATGGCAATTATATCATATTTGGTACCAAATTAATTCTACAAGTTTCCTCTATCAATACATATGTCTATAGTTGCCATGCGAATCCTTGTTTTAAAGTTATAAGCATTTAAAAATGGGTAGTTAATTTTTGGACACCCTGTATATAGCACGGATAACATGAATGGCCAGTACTACAGTTTTTACAAGATATTCTGCTCACAGGGTTTTGTAGTTGACTTTTGTTGCTACGTTGGTTTTTGTACAAGATAACTCATTAACACACATATTTATGATGTGTGATTTGTTGAGTTGTCATGTTTGAAACCATGCTTCAGGCATGTGTGATTCCAAGTTGAAACTCTGCTTAATATTCTGTTGGACGCATTGATGTCACAGACTAGAATCCTGTCTTCTGATTGATCAATTGAGACTGTTCTATGTTACTCCCTGGAGTGTTACATAATTTGCATTGGAGGTGAATGACAAAGTCTGCAAAATTTAACTTTGCAGCTAAATTAATTTTTGAATCAACCCTTTCTTTGATACATTGTGCATAAATGTGTCTTTCAACTTAAATGTAAAAAAATATTAACGAACCAGAGCGGAAACATATTTTGGAAATATTGGTTCACTCCATAGACATCGCACAGTTAAAGTTTCACTCCAGTAACAATGAACGAGTACGCCAAATTCAACAACTGCATCTGACAGAATAGGAATTAAAGATCATGTGTTTTTTCAGTCAAACAATATTGCCTGTAACCTTAGACGGACTAATCATGAATTCTTGTTCAATATTCAATTTTGTCAACGTTTACTGATTTAACAAATGCTTAATTAAAAAGGCCACCAAGGTATTAATCTACACATAAGATGTGTTCTTGAAAAAAAAAAGGTCTTGTTGGACAAAAAGAATCTGCTCTTGCCAGTCCATGTGTCACAAATAATATCATGATTGCGCATATCGTTACTTGAGAGGTCTGCATACCACAATTGTTATGATCATTTCTAAATATCAAGGAAAGAAAGCAAACTTAGGAATAAAAGTTGTGAGTGACAATAACTAATGAAAAGATTAGTTTCTTTCTTTCAAATCGTATTAAAGGTGTGTGTACCGATCACTTTCACTTACAAAATCAAATTGGAGATTTTGATACCACAAGAAAGCGCATATTTTTCTCATAACCCCTGTAAAATTTCGCGCCCATATTATGTTTTATTGAAGAAATAAGGTTTAAAAAAAGAGCCGAATTACTAGAATATTTTGTTTACAAAAATAAATATCCTATATGTTTCTATGGGCCACGCTCAGGCACATATTTATGATCCTTCATTCAAATATGAAAAAAGTATATGTTAAATTTGTCACCAGATAGGAATACCTACCTTTAAGGAAAGTAAGCAACTACGTCGAAAAATACTGACCTGGAGAAGGCGACAATGTTTTCCTATGTCGCTCATGTCTTGTTTTCTTGTCTTCCTCGTGATCACGACTACGGCTCGTACTCTTTACTGCAGTCTGGTTTTTCCTGGCCTCGGGCGATTTTGCTGGCAAAGATGTGGAGGAAGTGGATTTCTTGGCTGTGTTTCTTGTTCTTGCTGAATATAAAATAAATGTAAATGCTGTTAGAAACTGCCTATCCACAAAAAAGCCTGTGTAGTAAATAGAGTATGGTTAAGGGGCCTGATATTTCGACTTTAGCAAAGTCTTAATCATTAGGCATAGGCATTACGCCTATGATTAAGACTTTGCTAAAGTCGAAATATCAGGCCCCCTTACCATACTCTGAAAATAAAATAGTAAGAAAACAGGAATAGTTACAGTACACCCATTAAGCTGTCAAGTGAATGCAATAAAGTCGTATCTGTAATGGTTGCCATATGCAAGGCATAAAAATCAAATTTGCTGTCTGGATCATAAAGTTAAAAGATCATGTTAAAACTGTCTACAACTTTCTGAACAAAGTTTGATTTTGATGTAGTCCAGTGTTCCCTTTCAAAGAACACTGTGAATTGTTAACCAGAAATGGCCAGTTACTTAACCATGAAGTAAGCGATTGTTACAAACTCGGTGTTCTTTTACAGTGGAAGATGATGGTTAATCAATATATGCATCAAAGGATTCAAAAAAGTCCTCTTCAAAATGAGAAACTGGCATGTCTAAAAAATGTTCACACTTGTTTTCAGAGTTAAGAAATGTGACATATGATGTTTGGCCTTTATTCCCCTCACTTCATACCTGAACTGCTGCTCCCTAGGGTTCCTTTTATGTAAAGCCCTTAGTTTGAAAGCCCCTTTTTAAGATATTGGTTCCCTAACCCCTACTAGAGTAACATTTCAGAAATGTTTGATTCTTGAGCTCTAACTGAACACAAAGTTGAGCTCTCAAGAGTCACTTCAGTTCTTAAGACCCCTCCATTCCCAAGCCCCCAGTTCAGAAATCTATGCCACATACTCCTATCAAAAACACAAATGAGTGCTCTCATGGTTGTATACAGTGTGGAAATGCTTGGTTGATAATTTAATAATAATTGACCAAAATTAGGTACTTACGTTGTACGAGTTGCTGTCTCATGACAATCGTGTACTCCACTCTGGTTGGTCTACGTCTCTTGTTGCTGGTTGCGCTGGCGACTCTTGTGTTCCCAACACGCTTGGCCTCCTCTGCCTTTTGCTATTTGTAAAAAAAAAATGAAAACATGAACAGATATTGATGGAAAATAGGTAGAGACTTTCTGTGTTCTTTATAAACCTCACCTTATTATTTTTTTAATTCAAGTTATCCCTCTTTTCCATCAAGAGAAGATGGATTGGCATAAATTATGAATAAATGTGAATCTTTTTCAAAGACTCAACACACCTAAGGGGTGCACCATTAGATTTCCAGGGGGGAGCAGGATGTTGGGTTTTGGGTGTTTGTTTTTTTTGCGCCCCATTCGGGAGCAAATTTTTTCCCCCTGGATATTACTGTTTTTCTGCCTATTCCATGTTCAGGGGGGATTTTTTTTCTTCTGCCTGTGGAGGGGGATTTTTTTATTCAAAAAACTTCCTGCTTCCCCCTGGAAATATAATGCTGTGCCCCTAAACTTACTATCTATGCCTGGATGAAACGACCCAGAATTGGTATATTGTTTGTTGGCTGAAGTCATTTTGTGACCCTTATCACCATCTCCTTTTACTTTTGTTTAAATTGGGTATAACTGAAAAACTCTAGATACCTGGAGACTAAAACTTGGAACATTGATAAAAACTTTTATGCTAGCATTCTATATAATATTAATCCAAGGCCTTAACCATTTGGAATATTAATGTCAATATTTCAGCAAGGTGAATGCCTATAGGCATTTATAAACTGGTGAGCAAATTAAAAAGGTAAATAATACAATTCTGGTGTTAATTTTAGATCTTTTACTTAAGTCCCGCAACAAAACCGCATTACCAATCCCTAATCATCACTTACCAGTTCTGAGTACAGCGGCTCCAGCCTGGATGATCCCCTGTAGATCCACTCCTCACGATTGTCGCTTTCAAAATGCATCAATGCCAGGCTGCCATCAACTTCCTTCACTTTTGCACGCCACCTGTCAATCAATCAATCAATCAATCAAAAACATTTAGCACCTGAATAAACACAACTGTACCAAGAAACAGTGAAAATTGGCAAACAGAGGTAGACAAAAGTAGCTATTTAATCTTATTTTTTTGACTTTCAAGATAACTTTCCATTCTATTTTAGCCCATGTTCAAGCCAACCGTGCCATGGGTCTTTCTTATTCAGTCAACTTATGATACACCCAAAGTTTAATTGTTTGATATCATAATATTGGGTAGAGTCCCCTCTTTCCGTTGGTACCAAATATATGGAAATCCGTCAATGTATGATGTCAAAATGACGAATCAAAACATGTCCGGTCTGAAATGAGTTTTTTGCTATTGAAGATCTCTACAATTGGACATCTGTGGACAGTCAGTTTAATTAAAGTGGGAAAATATTTTTACTTCACATATTGACTGTGTAAAGTTGCCCAAATAAATAAAAAACTTAGACCAAACTCGTAAGAAGATTCCAACTTCACCAGACATCTTTCCATTATGTTTTAGCTCACTGTCCCATGGGTAACCCTACCATGGGTCTTTCTGTTTCAGTCCACCAAAAAAGCAAACCACAAACTCTTGCATGATTTTCACTTACCAAACACCGTTCCATTCTGTCTTAGCCCACTGCCCCACAGCTAACCGTACCATGGGTCTTTCTGGGTATCTCTTCAAGTATCTCATGATGAAATCTTTGGAGTCACCCATATCATCTTCCCACACATTGGCAGCTAACATAGAAATGAACAAAATAGACCAGGAAAGGTTCTACAAATCTTTGAAAATTGTACCTTCTTTTATTATTGGCATTTCAACAAATCACAAATTACTGTTTAAGTGGTATATTTCATGCTACATTTATTTTCACACTTTAATGTACTGCGAAAATGGTATGTATATCCTGCCACACGTAAAAAATAACATGAGCATGAAAATGAAATCTCACAAAAAGATTCAAAATTAACTGTGCGCAAAAATTACTGAGCGCAAAAATATTGGCGTTTACAGTAGCTGAGTGGAACATCTTATGAACATACTTTTAGCATTAAAGGAGCATATGAACATACTTTTAGCATTAAAGGACATGGTCTGATTGCTTCAACTTTGTTCAAACTTTTTGAGATTTTGGTAATAGAGTATTGCTCACATTTTTCTGATAACTCATGTGAAATTTCACAGCTGACTTATGTTCCATTTTCAAGATATATGTAAAAATATGTCTAATTATGGTAACCATAATTAATTTTACACAGTAACGTACAAACAGCTCTGAAATATAACATTGTCCATAAAATGAGAAGGTTTAACCGAATAAGCTGAAATTTGGAACTTAAACCTCTTTAGTGATCATCTTTCATTTGACAAAGATTTAAAAATATCAGACCTGCTCCTTTAAGTAATTTCATGTAACATTCTGTCACAGATCTGGCAAGTATTGAAGCCACGTAACTTAGCAGTGATTTTTACAATCTTGTTACCCATATGGGATTGGCTGACATCTGGATTGAAGGGCAAGTTATTGTACCTTTGTTCTTCATCTGGTGCACATGCTACAACTTGTGACTGTTCTTCATGAAAATCTGTGTATCTTGCTCAACACAAAGTCTTAAATCACGTCAAAAATTATTTTGTGCATAACACAAAAAATGTACACGCTGTCTGGGTCTCAAGTCAAGATTTACGCGACCTCAATAGCTATCTAGCCCATTTTCAAACAAGACAAAATAAGCTTGCTCTGAGATTAATGACAGGAGCCAACAGGATGGGGCGAGTAAATCCGCTTTTTAATAAACTTTGCCTGGATTACATTTAATATGGAACTAAGAGTACTAGTGTTGATGTAATAAATGTTGCCAGGGATCAATTCATGAGGGTTTGACAATTTTAATTCCTTTTTAATTCAACAAACTGAATAATAAAATTTTGGTATTTGTAAATTTTTAAATTATAAATCCAATGAAATACTGGAAAATGATTTTGACATTAAGGAAGACCATGAACTAGCTAATAGACACAAATAAATCAAATCTGATATTTTGAAAAATAACACTTTTGGGAGAAATCTGTAACAGTTCATGTCTTGGTTTGATGATTTATACTGAAATAATTTAAAAATTGAAATACTGGAAAATGATTTTGACATTAGGAAAGACCATGAACTAGCTGATAGACACGAATAAATCAAATCTGATATTTTGAAAAATAACACTTTTGGGAGAAATCTGTAACAGTTCATGTCTTGGTTTGATGATTTATACTGAAATAATTTTTAAAAAATTGATTCCCAGGTCTGTTAAGATGCAACTCTTTTGTGCATTCAGACCTGAGTATCCAAAAATGTCAATGTTGTCCAATACTTACTTGGTGCGTATACCAAATACATGTCATCAAGCTCCACATACTGAGCATAGCCAATGTCATAGAAGATGAGAAATCTGTAGGCAAAGAATAACAACATGGTTACTTCACTGAGAAATATCTGTACTTGTGTATTGAATTGATGACTGACAAGTCAAACCTCACGAGTTTGTTTCAAATATGGAACGGAAAAAACAGAAAGGCAGTAGATTGGCAGCAGAAAGGCAGTAGATGACATCAGGGCTGTGAGACTCATATTCTCTGCAACGGACAAAAGTGGTACCATCAATGGTTAGTTCAAAACGTGAAAAGTGTATAGAGCCGTTGCTTTGATTTACGTTTGCCAAACATATTCTAGAGGAATGTCGTAAACAAGTTTTATTGACAGATATGACAACAATCTATACAATAAAAATTAGCATATAAAATGAATACAGATAACCGCACTGGGTTTGGCGACTTTTCAGCCTGCCGCTTTCATTATATACTAGAATGATCAGAAAGGCAGTTGATGACATCTAAAGAACAGCCTTCATATGTCTGGCTAGTATGAAGCAACAAGACAAATTGAATGAGAGTTTTTTGACTTGAGTAACCTTAAATGCAGCTGCATAACATTTTGATAGAGAGGATGCACAAGCCTATTTCGATCAGGAGTATCAGATCTTAGACTGAGTCACTAGTCCCCCTATCTCGCGAAACAAAATGGCGGAAACAAAATGGTGTTAAGAACAAAGCCGGTCGACGACGAAGGATTCTGTCTATATCAGATCTCCTGACTATTAATTGGATGCTCTGCATCCAGTTTCTATGCTGTTGGCTAAAAGATGAGAAAATATTCATTTGTCACAATTTTGTGCTCGTGCCGGTGGCATGTTCACAAATGAATATTTGTGCACATGCCACCATGCCAATGGCGATTTAAACCATATGCATGAGAAAAATAACACACAATAGCTTATACATATTTTAAATATTATGAATTCGTTATATTTTCAGCAAAAATAAGTATGCCTTTAAATATTCTACAAGGCCACTCAAATATTTATTGAATAGTGTAAACAGAAATCCAGAGGGCAGGGCCCATTGTTTGTAAATGCAACCCCTACCGTGGATTTTTGTTTTTGTCCAATAATTTTTTATATGGCTTGTAATTAGCTTTATTCTATCCAAACCTGCATGGGCAGTTAAATGGATTCCTTTTTTTTTTTGAATTTTTACAACTTAGTGGGTAAATCCTCATGGCCTATAAAAATGAGACAAAGTTTGACTAGCAGAACACAAGTGACCCTCAAAATACTCCAACTGGAATAAGAAAAAATATCGCCATATAGTGCTCCTTTAGAAATGAATATTCGTCCAGAGGACTTCATTTTCATGTGTTTTGATCAGGCCTGGTTTTGATTAGACTTTTGTATTTGGGTATGATTTCTTATCAGAAAGTATAAAATATTTGGAATATAAAAAAATTCCCTACCAATCTACTCTAATATTTGTTATGCCAATCAAAAATTGATGAGTGTTAATATTTACAAGGCAATACTGACCTTCCTTTATTCGTAAGCATAGGCAGTTCAGCAATAACTCCTGAGTATAACACAATAGTATTTTTGCTATCTTTGTTAATCTTTCTGTACGAAGCTGAAAAAGTAAAAAGGGGGGGAAAATATTCACAGATTACCATGATTACATATGAAAACTTTTTTTTTAAAGCCATCCTAAATTGAGTCTGAAAACTTTTAGCAAAATTTATATAGGTTGTAAAAAGGTAACATATAAAGGGTTGCTATCTTTTAACGACATTTATATATTAGTATATCATCTAATTCTTTCACTGATGATCATGATAAAATTGTCATCTTGATGACCAAGAAATCTTTAGTCAGTTAAAACACACCTAAGTGGTCACTACATAGTTTAAAGTCTTATTATAATAATACACAAGTAACTGAGCAATTTTGAACATGGATCAGTCTCTGATTACTGTCTCTGTTGTCAAAACATACGTCACTTATAGCCTCAACAATAATTTATTGGACAGTGTAAACGAAAATCCAGAGTACAGGGTCCCATTGTTTGTCAATGCATAGATTTTTGTTTAAATTGTTCAATAAATATTTATTTTGCCTATAGTAAGATTGCAATGGCAGTGAGTGAGCACATAATTCATTTTGCCAACATATTATCAGAAAAAGCCTGATTGAATTAGATATCACTTTGACATGTGAGTGCAAGAAAGTTGTATCTGCAATAGCTGCCATTTGTCATAAATTTGCATTGCACACTGTATAATATCCTCTTTTGGGTCAGTGGTTCTAAAAATAGTTCTAGTGTCACCTGAAGAACTATTTCAAGAGCCACTGACAGATGAGAGATACACTTTGTGTGATTTTTCACATTTTGGTGATAATACACAAATATCACATATGGCAGCCATTGCAGAAACGTCTTTCTTGCGTTTGCTGCAACAATGTCTTCTTCAGACTTGGGAATAAAATGATATAAAACCGTGTTTTGTTAGCAATAATGTGATACACAATCTCAAAACGCCTGATAATTTTTATGACATGTTGTTCAAATCTGTGAAAACTGCTGGACCAGCAATCGAGCACTGGAAATTGCCCAAATTTTAAGAATACAGAACCAACTGAATTTTATCTAGGTATGGATTTATCTCACTCAGTTTGACAACATGTGATAGCACTTACCTACGATTCTGGACCCAATTTTACACTCTTCAAATGTTGGATGCGTCTTGATTGCGATGTGCTTGCCAGACAACAGACGCTTGCCCATTGAATCAAATTTCACCTTGTATTTTTTCTACAGAAATAACAATAAAATTATTAAAGTTAATGCTCAATACTCATCCACTCTGTATCTGCATAATGTAGCAAATCAGAATGCATTAATTCCCCAGGGGGGGTCACTCAAGTATAATGCTGCAGGCATAGCATAATCAAGAAAAAGGTGAATCAGGGTTGTTTTTGAGGACAGAAGGATGAATCGGGTGACACCCTTTAGGGAATCAAAAGCAGTCATTTGCAAGAAATACAAATATAGGGTACTTTTTCAAACCCTAGTATTAAAATGGTAATGGTAAAATCCCAATTTAGAGTGTGAATAGGGGTAGAAGGGTATATGTTGGCTTATTTTGGATTCAGTCAAAATCACCCTCTAGGGGGTAATTTGCAAACCTGTGGTCACGCTATGCCTACAGCATTATAATTGAGTGGCCCCCAAGATAAATTCACAGCAGCCTATGCAGAATGGATGAAAATGCAAAATATATATGAGGGGTGTTCAATAAGTTCGTGGCATAAGGTAGACGGAGATAAGGTTTTATTCATATGGTAAGTGCGTACTCTGGCAACTGAATGGTAATTTGACTGAGAATGCGGCTGTCGAGTTAGTCAAGCGTTGTCCTTTGCTTACGCACAAAATGGCGGCAAAATGTATGATGCGTATTGCGTTGTAGTCAAGTAATAGTAGCGCGCAACAGAATGATACTCAATGTCTATGTGCAAAGCGGGTTCACTACGTACTCGCGCAGCGTCGGTCCAGGCATGGTGCCCGCGTAGCTCAGTTCCCTAACTTAGCCGAATTTTTAGGTTGCAAATAGACCTGTTTTCTATCTGTACTTTCTTTAATCTATGTTGTCAACAATCCTTAAAATGACATGAAAAGAATGGGCCACAGATTTCCAAAAGAAAAACAGGGAAGGATACATGTGGGAGTTCTTGGAATCATAATAATAATTTTTTTTTAAATTTTAATGCTTAATTTTAAGTTTTAGAAACCTTTAACTAGCAAGTTTAAAGTATCTGTAAAATAAAAACAAAACCAGATATTCATCAATCAAGTTTGCACATTGTAGCATTTATTTAGGCCAAGAAAAAAAGAAGTTCGCCTCAGTTTCCCACGCACATAGGTTTAAAAATTCAATTTGTACCGTGTGTCCTTTTTTTTAGATCTCCAAAAGATTTTTTGCTTTTTCATTTTTTTACATACAGAGAAAAAACTATGAAAATATGGCCTAAAGCGGGAAACAGGTGCCCTAAAGACGTAATAAAAACAAATTCCGCGTAGCGCATAGCCTTTTCAACCAAAAACAAAACTGTTTTAACCCAAATCTATTTCTGTACCAAATCTTCTAATATTGCTTTAATTTATTCGATTGTAGATTGTTCTTGGACTCTGTCATGTTGAAATAGTAATACCTAGATACCTTTTCAAAGTCTTGAGATAACGCTGAATGAAGAGGTTGAGAGAACCTCGCAAGCTATGTCGCTGCAATCGCAAGACTCTGAAAAGGTGTCTGTATATTACTATTGCTTTAATATACTTACATTGCCCTGGTCAGTGATAATATTCAACAGCGTAGCTTCTAACCAGATATCACCCGATTCCTTGCCTTTAGTCTTTGCTAATAACTTCATTCCTCTAGCAAGTTCTGTTGACCTGTGGGGTAAAAAGTTATTAGAATGCAATCAAATTTGACAGAGCCAAGCAAATATACCAAACTTACTTCTTGATAACTTCTCTTTACAGGCTCTGGATGATCCATACTTGTCAAGTCTCCCAATTTAGGGAGAGCCTCCTGCTTTCTGGTAGCTCTCCCGCCCTCCAAATCGGGTTTTTATTTTAAGCCATATCTCCTACTTTGAAAAAGGAAATCTACCGCAGTGTCCCGATAGCATGAAAATTCCCTATAGGTGGCAGTTCATTTACTTCAGTTTAGTTTTTTGGAATCACTTTTATAACAGGAGCACTCAACAATGCATAATGTGAGTATAACTGTATTACAGGCCAAGCTTGTGGAAAGTACTACCTTGGACGCACTACAATACTTAACATCATCATCATCATAATTCACAAGATTTCTCCAAGCAGATCGATCTTAGGCAATTGTGGCAATTTGGTTAGCTGACATCTCATGATAGTTATACCCCAACAGATGATTGATATAAGATAAGCAAGAGGTACGAGGACGCCCAGTGTCAGTCATACTTAACATCCTGGTTCTTAAATACACTACAGAATGCCGTCATTACAGTTTTGATCGTCAACTGATACAGGTACGTGTTTTTAGAGCATTGTTACTCGTAAATTTAAGTGATTACTGAGGTCTACCGCATCAGAATTTCAAAATGTTGACAGCTACATATGATGATCCAGCTTAACAGAACTAAATGCAATAAAGCTTTCTAAAATATTTAACATTCTAATTTCACTAATTTTTGCAATGATCTAATCAATTTTATGTATAATTTTGAAATCAGAAATTTAAAATTCCTGATTTTTTTTTCAGAATTATTACTTACTGTGGGTTTGGCACCTCAAAAAATTCAGAATCATAAGGAATTGCATCTTCCGAACCTCCGCATAAATCAATAATTTCTGGTTCTGGATCTGTAATACCAGTACTTGTACTTGGGATATTTGCGTCTGCAATAGAATACAAAAATTAGCATAGATGACAAAATATTATAGTATTGAATGATAACTTCCCCAAATTATATTTGTAGGCCTACTATGAAAAAAAATGCACTTTTAAGAGAGACCTTGAACAAACCAGACCACCCAGATACGATGTGCTGGACCTACAAGGAACCCAATTTGTCATTCTTAGTCACTTAGTGTGATTTTCTTTTCTTTTGTCTATCCATTTAATGTGACAATATGTGTACCGCCGCGGCAAAAGGGTCCAGTTGTCGGCTCGTACATGTTGCTCCTTGTAGCATATCTAATGTATGGTATTTGTATACATC
>JXSR01S012685.1:56724-67439 GCA_000969725.1 Ophiothrix spiculata
TGGTGTAAATATTTACAGAAAAAAGTGAGGAAGGGCGGGGGCTGGGGAACCTTATTTTTCAGGGGTCATTAAAAAGAGGGGTAATTTGCCCTGAGTTTTGCATAAAGCATGTCGTATTTGACATCAAATTAAGGGAAATGTAATTTATAACACTGGGTGATTATTTCTAATTTTTTACTCTATCACCTTGCAAAACATTATACCTCATTAGAGACATTATGACCTAAAAATCGTGATTTTTCGTTAAAAATAGTCAAAATTCAAAATGTTGCTATTATTTTCTCTAAATTAGATTTTATTTAGAAAAATGGCAAAGAAGCTGATTTCAACTTATTGAGAAAGTTATAGGTATTGTTTATTTTGTTACTCTATCACCTTGCAAAAACAACAAAATTATACCTAATTAGAGACAATATGACCTTAAAATTGTGATTTTAAAGTTTTCGTTAAAAATAGGTCAAGGTTTTAAATTTTGCTATCATTTCCTTATATTCGTGTTTATTCAGAAAAGAAAATGGCAAAGAAGCTGGTTTCAACTGATTGTGGATTTAATAGGTGTCAATAATAACCAACAAAAAGTATGAGTGAATTGGGGTTGGGGAACCTTATTTTTAAGATACAAAGGTTGTTGACTCTAAATTATGCTTGAAGTGTGCCATGTTTGATATCAAATTAATAGAAATATAAAGAAAACAATGATAGTGATGTTCAATTTGTTACTCTACCATCTTACAAAATGTTTTACCTGATCGAAGACGTAATGTCCTGAAAATTGTGATTTTTCGTGAAAAATAGGTGAAAACTGAAAATGTTGCAATAAGAGTTCTAAATATCAATTTTTTCACCGAGTTTGTTTGCTTATGAACAAGGTTAATGTTATTTCTGTAAGGTACAGTGTGTTTATTTCAAAGTGTCTAGCTTTAACCCCCTTTATCAAACTTTGGGAGGCCTACTTTTTTTCTACTTTCCTACCATTCTGTCATCATGAGAACTAAGAATTTAGGACATAAATTACTTAAATGGCTGAAGTAAGTTTTTGCGTTTTTATGCAATTATAGGGTGCAACCCTGGTAGAAAAGGCTTTAAAAGACATATTCAAACTATTGTTATAACGAATAATAGAAAGCCGTAAAACTCAAACCCAATATTGGGACCCGTTTTGAATGATTGCCAAAAAGTTGTGTGTAAAGGGTTAAAGTCGCCAATTTGAAATATGCACAATGTTCCTGCATGTTTTGGAGCGAAAACTTACTGGACAATTTTTGAAGTATACCAATAGCCTTCTTTTTAAGCAAACAAGTCAGTAAAGAATTGATATTTAGAACTATTAATATCACATTTTGAATTTTGACCTATTTTGCACATGAAATCACAATTTTCAGGGCATTGCGTCTTCAATCAAGTATAGCATTTTTGCTAGGTGATAAGGTAACTAATTGAACATCATTGTTTTTATTATATGTTCTTTTAATTCGATATCAAACATGACGCACTTCAAGCAAAATTTCGAGTTAACAGCCTATATATTTAATGAACCCCACCCCTTAAATATCAGATTCCCCAACTCCCATCCACCCTTACTTATTTTTAGGTAAATATTGACATCTATAAATACCATAAGTAGTTGAAATCAGCTTCTTTGCCATTTTCTTTCTAGATAAACCATTGTTTAGGGATAATAATAGCAATATTTTGACCTATTTTTAACGAAACATCTAACATTTTAGGTCATAACGTCTTTAATCAGGTGTAACGTTTTGCACGGTAATAGAGTAATAAAATAAACAGCACAGCCAGTGTTCTAAATTACATTTCCCTTAATTTGATTTCAAACACGACATATTTTTCGCGTAGCTTATGGCCAATAACCCGTTATTTTTAATGACCCCTTAAAGTCGGGTTCCCCAGCCCCAACCCTACATTACTCTTTTGGGGTAAATATTGACACCTGTAACTTCCACAATTAGTTGAAATCAGCTTGTTTGCTATTTTCTTTTCTAAATAAACCCTAATTTAGAGATAATAATAGCAACATTTTGAATTTTGACCTATTTTAACTAAAAATCTCGAATTTTTGGGTCATAATGTCTTTAATTTGGTATATTTTTTTACAAGGGGATAGAGTAACAAAATAAACAAATCACCCAGTGTTTTAAATTACATTTCCCTTAATTTGATGTCAAATGCGACACACAAGTTTAGGCATAACTTTGGGCAAATGACCCCCTAGTTTTAATGACCCCAGCCCCCACCCTTCCTCACATTTTTTCTGTAAATATTTACACCTATACCTACTATAATCAGTTGAAATCAGCCTCTTTGCAATTTTGTCTAGGAAAAACCCTAAAATATGGTTACTAATCCACCAATAACAACAATTCAAATTGGCCAAAGTGAACCTTTGATGTTGCGTGTCACATTATATACTTTTGCTTTGCTATAGAAAAGCAGGGTAAAAACCACAAAACACTTTGGTACTTAAAATAAACAACAAATTCACACATATCATTTACAAAAAATGATTCCTTTTTAATTATTTTTCTCGGATATACATCTCCATTTCCAATATATCAAATCCAATGTACATATCAAAATAGGAAGGCATTGTATACATGGAATAAAGAGAACAAATATCTCTTCAAAAACTTCATTCTAAATAACAAAAATATTAATAATTGTAACATATTTCACAAGCAATTTTGTTACAAATTTGACTGTAGCAAGTACAATGTAAGTTATGCAAGGCACACAACAAATCTTCAGGTGAGTGCAAGAAAGTCGTCATATCTACAAAAGCAGCCATTTTACAAACATTTGAATTCAGGCATGAGAGTGCACTTACATGAAAAAAGCTGAAAAATCTGGAATAATATGTAATATTGTTAAAAACACCTCAAAATAGGCTAAAAATAAGGAAAATTGTGTAATTTCTAACATCAAAAACTCTGAAATCAGCAAATTTATAATATCAAAAACTCTGAATCAGAGAAAAATCTGAATTACATTACTGTAAAATGTCCAGTCTTGGGTCAGTGGTTCTTGAAATGGTTCTTCAGGTGAAAATGTCACCATTTCAAGAGCCACTGACAGATGGAAGAGAAATGTTGAGGGATTTTCACATATTTGACAATTTGTGAAATAAAGATAACATATGACAGCTATAATTGCAGATATGACTTACTTGCACTCACATTGCAAAATGTGACCATCCAACTATACTGGAGGTTTGTAATGATGGTCACAAATGACTTTAAGAGAGGGTGCTGCATTATTGCAGTGATGAAACATCCACCTGCCTAAAGGCACAGATTTCAAGTAAAAAACTTAAAACATTCCCAATCCCTCTTTCACTTATAAATTGGCAGTGATGTAGCACATTTAGTTTCAGGTTGTATGGTTGACAACCTTGAACATGTGGTAAGTCGAAACAATTTGATTTTTTGATGGAGTTTTGAGTCAACACATTTTATGGAGAGCTCAGAGCAACGCCCATTCTCAAGTTGCTACGTGCTGCAAATAAAGGGCTCTACAACAAGAATGTCTTTATTAGTTGCTAAGCAGTTATATGGAATAAGATGGTTGAATTCGCTTGAAAAAACCAGTGAATTAGTTTTTAAACTCACATGATATTTCATCCTTCACGTAGGAGGACTGGATCTGGTCATCTGATCCACTTTCCCTGGTAACTTATGGTTTTATACAAACCTAAGGATTATTTAACAAAGCTGCAAAGAATGTTTAAATTTACCACATGTACAACATGCCCCAAACAATCCCAGTCTACCAGACTGATAAAATACTATACAAGCATCCAAAGGAGAATGTTCAAACTAATATTTTGATTTCATAGGAAGATTTTAACAAGCTGAAGAAGGTCCTTTAAAAAAATCAAAAAAATGATTATTCAATCATTCAATCCAATCAATTAGTTTATTAATTGACTCATCAACAACCTGCACCATACAACGACTGTACAAATGGTTACAAATTTGTGTTTTGCAGCCAGACATTTTTAAAAACCCTTCTGAACCAACTTAGTAATGGTGTACAGATGCAAAACAACTGATGTTGAAATTTTGTACAAAATCATTCAAACGTTGTTTGAATTGTTTGAATTAGGTATTGAGAACATATCTTTATTTGGGGTACTTGCAATGAATATATTTTGTACATCATCATAAAAATGATTAATAATAATAATTAATTTTAGTTACTATTAGTAATTTGTATTAGGCTCTGCATCCACATAAGAGTTAAATCCATAATGGATTATATGAAAATTGATCTTTTCAAAAAGTTTATTGGACACTTTTTTTTTAATAATATCCTTAGTTTAAACATTTGCACAGAATATTTTGATCAATTGAATTTGATTCTATATACAAAGTGCACATTATTCTCTAGCAGATTACAATTTGGTTTATTTGGGTCAGTATTCACAATTTGGCTTATTTGGGTCAGTATTCACAAAAGAAATTAAACTGGGTTTTATGTAAGACCTGATAAAGTGAAATGTGGTTACCACAGCCCTGTGACCACACCAAAATCTTCTTTCTATTACCAAAAAGTTAACATTTTCAGTCTACCAGTAAAAATTAATGTATTGTAATCAATAAAATTAGGTAGCTAGCGCTGTGAGAAATGTCAGCAAAAGCAATTTTATTTCAAACATTTTGCCAATTAAGCCAAGTCTTAATTAAAACCCAGTCTTATTCATAAACCGATTTTGTGCATATAAGGCTAAATAAAATTAATTGTTTGTCTCAAAGCTCTCCTACTCTTGAAAACTAATGTGAAATGCGGTTTTATTTTTATTTTTTTTTAGATTTTTTTTTTCGTGTGTGACAGAAGTCATGAGTGCTATTCTAAATAGAAAGGAGTTCCATATGCATCCCCTCATATATTTACATGTCAGATTCAAAATTAATGTTTAGATTGGCCTTTTTTAAACAAAATAAAGAACCAATTTAATTAAATCTTAAGTTGCAAGTAACTATAAAAGGAGTTCATAAGGAATTTTTGCCAGTTATGAAGAATATTTTGCAAAAAAAAAATAAAAACGGCAAAAAAAAAAAATGTTTTTCGACTTTTTGAAAAACTATCGCGCACACTAAAACTAACGCGCGCGGGAGCTTTGAGACAAACAATTAATTGTATTTAGCCTTAACCCAAATGTTTCAACTTGGTGTAACCCCTCTGCATACCAACCTATATACATGCCTATCTTTATTTGTTATGTCCACATTATGGTTGATAGTCAAAATACCTTTTGTAAATAAATCCCGTACGAAAATAGATACAACAGGTGATATACCCCTTGGGCCACTCAAATATAATGTTGCAGGCATAGCGTGACCAAGAAAAAGGTGAATATGGGTTGTTTTTGAGGACTGAAGGGTGAACCAGGTGACACCGTTTAGGGTATCAAAAACAGCAATTTTGGGGCAATTTTCAAGAAATAGGGTACTTTTTCAAACCCTAGTGTAAAAACAGTATCGATAAAATCCTGATTAAGGGTGCGAATGGGGGAAAAGGGTATATTTTGGCTTAAGAACCCTTCACCCTTTAGGAGGTGTTTTGAAAAACCGTGGTCATGCTATGCCTGCAACATTATACTTGAGTGCCCCCCCCCCCGGGATATACCGTAGAAACCCCATGCATGGCATATCATGTTTTACTCCATAATGTGGTCTTTACAACTAAACCAGCAAATATTACCAATCTGATGATAAAATGTGAGGTGCATTCATCATAAATCAGCAGGGATAATAACTCCACACAATTTTAGCCAAATATTCATGATGAGGTAAAACAAAAACTTGAAAAACATGCCACACATTGAGTTCCGATAGAAATTATGTACATAAGTCAAAATTTACATAGAGTGACATCAACTGCAAAAATAACACCATCAAACTGGTGTCGATCTTCCCTGATTATAACATTAAGTTTGCGTAGATGTATTACCATTAGTTTGTAACACTTACAAGGAATCCAGGATGATCTATCTACAGAATACTCGATGATTTGAATATCAATCCCTACCCCGGTCCCTCAATTGAAAAAAAGCACAAAGGAATGTGAAGACTTTTTTTGTGATTTGAACATAAAGGGGATATAAGAAACCCCCCTTTGCACAAATATGACAATTATTTTAGAAATAAAAACATCAAATCTTTGAGGTGAAATGTCAAAAATTGGCTAAAACAAAAGAAAAGGCTAAATTTTACAAACAAACAGAAAGATAAAATCAGCTTAAAAAGTGGAAATATTTTTATTTTAACGTCCAATGCAAGAAATATGATATATTTTCATCTGGCAGAATAGACCATTTCATGATAACACCCTACAGTAAACAGTCTACTGACCATTCTAGGATAAATATGTAAATCCTACAAATAATTGGGGGGGGGGGGGTGTGAGAGTCCGGTGATAAAAAACCTGAAAATGGTGACAAAAACTGTCTAAAAATGAAAGAAAAAGTTGAAATTACGACTGTCTGGAAGTCATAAAAAAGCTGAAATCAGCTAACTCTCACACCCCTGAATTCATGTAAAATGTCAGTATAAGTATTGTTGCTACATTATGTTAGAATTACAATTTTATTTAGTTACAAAGATCCAAAAGAATACAAATTTTTCAGTGTTAGATACAATTATTTGCACAATATTTTATTTGTCGAGGTTAATCTAAAGTAATCGAATTGCTAAGAAAAGAGAAGATTTTTAATAAATATGGTCATATGGTTTATTGAGCAGAAACTAGAAAAATAAATTAGAACAATACCAACTGCTTTGCTGTTGAATACATGTCCATATGAATATTACAAAAATATTTAAAAAATGAGATTTAATTCAATTTTATTTCTAGAGCATTTTCTTAAAAGTGTAATATATAATTGATAATCAAATTAATAGCTGTCCACAGCAACTCTAATTCAAAACCAAGCTCGATGGAATGAAGGTTGAAAACTTAAGCTAAAATTTGTGACAGAATTCCCACTAAGTCAACACATTACTATTATCGTTTCAATTATATTTCGGACACGAGCATGATTTCTGAACGCAACCACCACGTATCAACAAGTTGTGACAAGATCGGGACAACAGGAAGTATGTACGCAACAAAGTTTCCAATCAGAAATCCACAATACCGCGACATCACGCACACCTGAAGAGCATTATGAACTTGCGTAAAAAGCACACGCAATTGTGTTGGCATCAGTGGAAGGAAAATGACAGTATAAGCCTTTTTGATGTAAGGCTGACATTGCACATTCGATTTGTGTTTCCTGGGTTTTACCCAAACCAAAGTACGCCCTCTCCTATTGTTAACATAAAATTTGAAGTGAATATTCACATGTTACGAACTGTTTTGTCTTAATACATCATATTTTAAGCCATTAAAGATGATTAAGAACTTAAGGGAGGTCGGAGCCTCACGATTTCTGAAAAGTTATTTTGATCATAACTTGAAAACTAATGAAGTAAACTATATAAAAGTATACATTTTTAGAAAGGGAATTTCACAAGGAATCTATTTATAACATCAGATTCTTAATTTAAGAACTTGCTTTTAAGTAACTCGCCAAAAACGAGTTATTTTGCCAAATTTTTTTGAACAAGGCTAGGAAAAATATTATTTGGTCTAAATGTTCAAAAATAGGTATAAGTCACCTATATCGATGGTTCTAGGGAATGTTTTCTCAATTTTTTGTTTAATCCCCTAGTTATGAACATTTTGGTGCGAATAGGCCAAAAATTCATTTTTTTCAAAAAATCATGATTTTTGGGCATTTTTGTGAAAACTAAGAAGTTAATCAAACATTTGAGAAAACATTCCCTAGAACTATCGCTTTAGATGATTTTTACCTATTTTGAAAGATTTTCACCAAATAATACTTTCTAAAAAGCGAGCTCTTAAAATTTGGATTTGATGCTATAAATGGATTCCTTGTAAAATGTTCTTTCTAAAAATGTATACATTAATGTAGTTTACTTTATTAGTTTTCAAGTTATGATAAAAACAATTTTTAGGGATTGTGAGGCTCCGACCTCCCTTAAAACACAAAAGAGGCTCAAGCAAAATCACCAAAATAGTCCATGCTAATGGCAGATACTATACTGAAGCCATCATTCATCACACAACAAAAATACAGATTGCAGGCCAAACATTAATCAGCTTTAATTGCATGTATATACAATTAATGCCCTGAAATCTGAATTTGGTTTATTTGTATGAGAAATGCTGACTTTTAGTTAAGATTTCGCACCAACATGGTATATAATGCTTACATTATTATTGAATACATTGCGCTTCATTTCTGTACACATTTTTGATACAGATAGGAGTAAATTAAAAGGTATGTAAAATAAATTAAATATGACATATTTAAGTAAAATTATACAATATTAACATTTGGAAATGGTATAAATGCTCCACCTTAGCCTAAGCATAAGTCAAGCGAGATCTTTACCACAGAGTCATGAAAAATCATGTAGAAAAACTAAAGATATTTGTGGCTTGCTAATTTGGCTAAATAAAGCAAAGATCTGCAAAGACAGTTAATTTGGACAATTTGTCATGTGAGTGCCAGAAAGTCATATATGCAATGGCTATCATATTAATTTCACACTTCATCACTAGAATTGTAAATTTTCTCTCCCATATGTCAGTTTTTAAGAGCCACTGACCCAATTAAGGCTGGGTATATACGGAGTGCAATGCAAATTTGTGACGAACGGCAGCTATTGCATACACAACTTTCTAGCACTCGCACGGCAATTATTAAAATTTGAAAATTAATGAGATTAGTCACGCTGGATACACAATGATGTCTTGACATTTAGAAAAAGGAACGAGATAAAGGCAGCAAGTCGGCTTGCTATTGCGGTTATTACCTGAAAATGCATTTCTTTTTTCGTGCGAGTGAAAGAGCCTATCTGATGTCGGGTACCAAAGTCGCAATCAAGTCGGCAAAGTTCGGCAAACACCCATATTAAATTCATATGCCGACTTGCTGCCCTAAACAAGATTAAAAAAACATATGTTATAAAGAAATCAATTCTGTTTCAAATATAGATTTGTCAAGTGTTATGCCAAATTTCCATCATAAACAGGTAACATATACAAAATTTAAAGAATTCCCATTAAAATCAATGACAGAAAACAAATAATGATAACAAAAAACATCTAGTATAAAACCCTGTTAGTTAACCCAAGATTTAAACCATCTTGACAGTAAAGATTGCAAGAAGAACTAAACAAAATGACGTAAAATGATACCACTGATAAAAATTTGATCATTCTTTTTCAACATTTTGAAAGCATCACCAAAGTATATAATGATACTACAATCAATGGGACAAAATAATTCACCTACTCTTGTTTGCATGACCATTTGGCTTAGTCCGATCCTAGGACATTGATAATTTCTTTGATTGACTATCTACAATACAAATCCACTATCTACATAGCCGACTGATCCCATAGCCGACTAACCGCCCTCCCGAAAAAAAAAGAAGCTTTTTATCCGAGAGGGGCAATCAGTCAGCTATGTAGAACTCTGGCTTTCTAGTAAGTGGTTTATGATGTGATAGTGGATTTTATATTGTGGATAGTAACACAAAAAAATCAAGGTCCTAGGATCGGACTATATTTTGCTCAGCGTTGCCAAATTGATTAAATAATAAAAAGAATCACAAAAACATAACAATATGAATTATTCACAAATAATATTCACAAAGAAAATCCCTTCTTCATATATACACTAAACACTACTCATAGACCTTTGTAACACTTTATACAAAATACAAAATGTGGAAATTTATACAAAACAAGACATTACATAAACCAAAGTTATAACAAAATACAATCAATAGATTCCATGTTGCATAATACAATAAAGCCAAACATTATACAATGTTCATCAAATAAAAAACAAACAAAAACATTTCTTTAATGTTAACCAGATAAAATTATAAGTACAAAAACCTTTTCCAATGTTGATCAAATTAATTAGTACAAAAAATTGATGACCATGTTTATCAAACAATTCGTATAAGTATACTTTTCAAAGTACAACAAATATTTAGTATACATATATTATAAATAATGAATGTTATAAGTGCAATGGTAAGAATATTCTCATAAAGCTGAAGAAAATGTTCCATTTGAAGTGAAGTTGAGTTGGAACATTTCATCTTTTATCAAATGTAAATATTCTAACCATTGCATGAATAAAAACATTCATTATTTGTTTTATATAACTCCTATAAAGATTCTCGTCATTCGATGCATTTCACTGCTAAGGCCTTGATCTTTATACAGACGTATTTCTATTTTTTTTGTCGTTAAAATGACACGATTGAACTTACCAATAATACTCTATAGTGATCAATGCAGTGCCAGCATTGTCAATTCAAACCCTTCCAAATAAGTTTGTCATTATTATTTTGTTTTATAAACTCCACTTTGACAATTGAGAATTAAGCCAGGTTTTTCTTTTAAGTAAATCCCGATTCAGACCTAATGGTTTTACACAACTAAATAACTACCGGGAACCAAGACATGGCCAAAATGGGAACTATTTGCTCACGGGGCATCCAGAGAACCTACTTTAAAAAGCTTAAAATTGAGCTATAATGTGTGATAAAATATGAAGATTTCATATTGTATCTTTAGATTTGAGTGTCTTCTTTCGTTTTTTTACATTT
>JXSR01S012686.1:0-10586 GCA_000969725.1 Ophiothrix spiculata
TACGGTGTAAGAAATTCGTTAATGATTCAAGGCCGGAGTTGACCTTCAACTTGCATAAACGGTTTTTATACTCTGTTTCACAAACTAATTGTATAAACCATATAAAAGTATACATTTTTGGAGCGGATGTTTACCCTGAACATGATGGGGACAACGGTTTTGACCAAAATGTCACTTTTGGCATAAAATACGAAAAAAAAAATGCCCACAAAATGTCTGGAAGGCCTAACTAAAATTTGCATTCGTACAATTTTGAACTTTTTTGCTATTTGGAATCTAGAAACAAAATGTCTGGGAAGGGTGTTCTCAAATTTTCAATTTTTATCTTGTTTTTTGAATTTTTTTTCAAATTTAAGTCACTGTTACCAATTGTGGGACAACGGTGGGATTGTTTTACATATCTACTTATTGATAGCAAAATCAAGTTCATAGACAACCTCCTCTCTAGAAGACCAATATGAGTATGATATACTAAAAGGGGGGAGATAGAAGCCTGGTTACCGTTGCACTGAAGTCCATAATGATTTCGTATCTTATCAACATCACTTGATATAAGTGGTCGGTCGGCATATCCATGATGAGATGATCGTCTCGGAGTCCCGGTGTTCATCCCTCCCAATCTTATACTTGTGCAACTACATGGTTTGTCATAAGGTAAAATCCACTTCCAAATCCCGCTAGTATCCTTAACCCTTCCAACTTCACACATATGGGCTCGGACTGTAATTTGGCACCCTAAAATTGAACGATGAAGTCAGTAAATCGAATCAACGAATTAATTGAATATTCATTCTACAAATCGAGAATTCTGTTTTACTACACACAAGTTCTTTACCATTTGCATTAGGTGAAATGGTATGAAATTTCAGTTGATGATAAGAGGTAAGGCAAGATAAGATGGTATGACAAGTAATGGGATGAGACGAGATGAGATGTGCGGATGAAATAAGACAAAAGGAAACAAGAGAAACAAGTAAATAATAACGTAAATAAAATTTACATATTTGACAGCAATTTTGATTAACTAACTTAAGTCATTTAGTGCTATATCTATAAAGACACTTACCGGACAACATAAAGAAAAGTTGAACGATTACCAAGGCCTTACGTCGTGCTTTACATCCACTATCAGTAAATATGAAAAGGGAAAACCACATGGCTGCGTTTACAAAAATAAATAAATAAAAACGGCATGACCTTTAAGTTTCATGATACATGTAACATGCAATACGAAGGTAGTTTTTAAGGGTAAATCACACATCAACGTAACGTACGCCAAATGAATTTGCCATAGGACATGTATCTTTATGGTCAACAGTTGACGGTAGTCGTATGTTAGGTTCCAATAATATTATGACGCTTTCATGTGTGTTACTCAGCCCTAATTTAATAGAATTTTAAAGTCGATGGCTGATCAGATTGATACCCTGATCACATAACCTTGCGGCGAGGTTACAATGACTGTACGGAGACCTGGCAGTGTCCGTGAGCCGTAGAGACGCCGGAAGCATTCCGCCAGAATTTAATTTTGAATTTAAACCTTGCGGATTGTATACGATGTCTATAATACCCTGGTCACATAACCTTGCGACGAGGTTACGATGTGTTTACAGTGTCGAACCTAGGCGTCATACAAGGTAGAATTCAACATACACCGATCGAACACCGGCCGGTAACCTACCGGTATCCGGACGGCCGGGGTCCGAGCGGACACTGGGCGGTGTTCGTGAGTCGTAGAGACGACGGAAGCATGCCGAAAAATTTAATTCTGAGTTAAAACCTTGCGGATTGTTACGATGTCTTTAATTATTGTCCCGACTGGCCTTCCAAAGATTCACCGGTGTCATACCGATGTCATACCGGCTTTCCGGCTTCCTTAGGCTCATGTGACAATAGAATTATGGTTACATATAACTACCGGTCACCGACCGGTGACTGACCGGGCATCGCAAGCATTCACCGGTGTCGTATCAATGTCAAAACGGTATTAAGACTCTGCAGCGCTGCGGCTTCCTTCGGCTAAGTTACCATAGCATAAAGGCATATTTTACAACTCCCCTTTTAAAGTCCCAAAGGTTACAGGGAAGGTAAGGTAAGAGAATAACAACCAGTAAAATAGTCCGAATACGTCATACAGGTAGCTCCCGTCGAGTAGCCTGGTATAGGTGGATATACGGGATTGGGGTGACACAGGACCGAATCACGGCGGAAACCGACATGTTTTTGACTCATTATTTCCGATGAATTTTAGAACAAAAAGAAGTTAGGGTGGAAGACAATACTTCAACAAATTCACTTAGAAATGATTTGAAGATCAGAAGGAACTTTTTCCTCAAAGTCAAAAATATTGAATTTTATTTTGTTTGCTGATTTTTGGTGTGAAGCTATTCTCTAAACGTATTTTTTAATGCTATATATCAAGAAAGAGCCAAAGATTTGATTGTAAAAAATTTAGTCAGACTTGGTATGTCCAATGGGGTGGTTCGCTGGCTTCTTATGGGGATTTGCTATTTTTTGCATTTTTTTGCAAGTTAAAGGTTCACTGATATTGAAAACAAATGTTGGCATTTAAAAAAAATACCGTTATGGCGGCCATTTTGGACTTTAAAATGGCCGCCATTTTCATCATATAATTTCCTACATCTTGGCTTCCAAAGCACCTAGAAAAATTATTTAAGTGTCCTATAAATATGTTGTTTTGGGACATAGAGTCAAATAAACATACTTACACTGTAAAATTTAGTAAAATTAACCAACATTGGGTAAATAGTGAACAGTTGAGTAAAAACCAATCCATTTAATGTTTCGTTAAATGAATCGTTACATTTTTATTATATAGCATGGCAAATAACCATGAATGAAGGACATTAGCTTGACCATCTACAAGGATCACGAGTCCCCTGCACCACAGGAGTCAACCAAACCAACCCTTTATATGACCATCAAACACAATTCTAAAAATAAAAAGCGGCCTCCAGCAAGATATTCAAAATGGCTACTAAAATTCCTGCGAAAAAACTATATTTTCATATATCTAACTGTATCTAGTAAAGCATTTATGTCCAAAATTATAATTGGGAAACGGCTTCTTGAGCTAGAACAAATACATCAAACTCCAAATTATGCCACATGCATATTTCAAATTTAAAATGGCCGCCAAGCTTGTCGCAAAAATATCCGATTTTCATTAAAATCAACCAAGGCAAAACAGCCTTTAGAAATGCTTGATATCATAAATAATCAGCAGGAAATAACAGTTAGGATTACAACAACATCATTTTCCCCATAACTGTATTGTAAACCTGTATCAAATTTAAAATGGCGACTGTTCTGAGTTCCTAAAGAGCATACTTGCCAACATTGCAAAAACAAAATACTGACAGTTTACCGCGCGACGCGTAACTCGCAATACACGGCACGTAGCGCACGGCGCAGTTGTGGCCCCTAACTGGAGTAAAATAAGATAATAAGAAAAATCATATTAATACAAAATCTATACTTTTAACACATAACATAGAAAAATGTGCTTCCCTGGTGAGTTATAGGCCTTTTAAGTTCAGACTTTGTTATACTTTTACATACAAATAGACTTTTTAAAATCGCTCAACCGGATCTATCGTACTACCGAAATCTCCGAATTCAATATATATGATGCGTCATGTAATTTTAATAATTTGCAATTTTGAAAGATTTTAAACTTCAAGAGAGCTACCACACCCACCACATCCCATCCACACCCACATCTATGAAACAATAAATCAAATAGTTATAATTGCTAAATTAAAGTATTATATATTGTCTTCAAAATAAAATAAAATAATATTTTCAGTACTCTCTCTCTCTCTCTCTCTCTTTCTGTTGTTACACTTCAAGGGAGAAAACGTTGTAATCATGTTCTGACATTCATTACAAAAATCTCTTTTACAGAAGCAGCACTATCACTTCAATAGTGAAATTAACATTGTCTGTATCAGTGACAATTTTCGGCCCTTTCGCGACTTGTAACAACCAGAAATGTCCGATATTAACAAAAATTAATGTTTTCTCTTGCAAAATTTGAGTCATAATAGGTCTGATAAATACATCTTCCACACTTCAGACTCATCTCTATATTATTCTGATTTATTTACAACAAAAAATACAACAAGAATTTCTTTAAAAATCACAGAGAAGTTACCAATTATTCATCTTTATTTTTTTTATCTTCTGAGGAAAAACGGGACAGTTGGCAAGTATGAAAGAGCCAATAAAATATGTTATACGTGCAAAAATTGGTAAGAAAAACTTCAAACAGTATCAAAAACACAACATTTTCAAAATAATCGACGGAAAATGACTTTGAAAGCAACAATAGGAGCATTTTCTCCTACATAAGGATGTTAGCATGTTTTATATTTATTATTAATACATGAAGCCTGTTCAGAGATCCAAAATGGCCGCTAAAATACGAATTTATGTACGAAAATTGGTTAAAATGACTTTGAAACGGTATCAAAAACACCAAATGTTCAAAATAATCGATGGCTTTGAGGGTAACTATGGAGCATTTTTACCCAATAAAGGTTGCTTATATCCATTTTCTTGCACAAAATTGTATTTTGGTGGCCATTTTTTTTCATAATACAAGCTACATAATAAATTCAAAACATGCTATCAACAATTTATGGAAATAAATGTTCCTTTTATTAGAATCAAAGTTCCTTACCATCTGATATTTTGTACATTTGGTGTTTTTGATACCATTTCAAAGTCAAATTTAGTGTTTTTGATACTGTTTCAAAGTGCCTTTAACCCATTTTTTCACAAAAAACACATTTTTGGCAGCCATTTTGGACCCCAGAACAGGCTCCATAGTGGATCTAAAACATGCTTATACCTTTTTTTGGTCATTTTAAGTCATTTTCCAACGAATATTCTGAACATTTTACGTTTTTTGTACTGTTTTAAAGTGCCCCTAACCCAATTTTGAACATAAAATCAAATTTTGGCGGTCATTTTGGATCTCAACACAAATTCCATATTGGATTTGTGAAACATGCTAACACCCTTATTTGGGAAGAAATGCTCCTACTGTTACCCTCAAAGCCATTTTCCATCGATTATTGTGAACATTTGGAGTTTTTGATACTTTTTTTTATAGTACCTCTAACCCATTTTTGCACATAAAAACATATTTTGGCGGCCATTTTGGATGTCAAAACAGACGCCATTTAAATTTGATACAAGCTTACAAGACAATTAGCGGCAAATAATCGTGTTGTAACCCTAAATGTTATTTCTTTTTGATTATATATGTTATCAGCCATTTTAAAGGTTTAGGGATGATACTGAACTTGTCCAATGTCCCTTTTAAATAAGTGCAAATATGGATACAATAAAAACAAGGTATTTACTAAAACAAGATGTGAACCAACAGTGGAACTATTAACATCGGTTACCAACGAAACTAATAAACTATTTAAGAACGCAATACATAAAATTATAACCATGAAATATGGACTTAATGAGAAAAAGGCAATAACGACTGATTAAACTAATTTTGCTAATTTTACTGTAATTTCGACACAATTATTGAAAACAATATAGTGTCTTTAATTATTCAACATATTAAATGGCAAATTATCTTCAGACGAAATTAAGAATTTACAAATGGTTATGAAAGAAATGATTGATGGAGGAAATTTGGAACGATAGTAATAATGAAATTTTAATTGAGGTAACAAAGGTAATAATGCATCATAGTCAGGCAACTACAATATGAGCAATTTTAACGATACAACTGAATCCATTCATTATAAGCTTCCTTTAGCTTACTTGGTACCAAGTACCAAGTTGGGTTTCCTTGGCGAAAGCCTAAACAAGGTGAAGGTGAGGTGATTACATTCTCTATACCATTTTAACTATCAGTACACTCTTAAAATTTACTCAACGGTCACAGCTCATTGCTAAGTAAAATCTTACTCAACATTGAGTAAAATCTTGCTCGGTTGAGTCAATACTACTCAACGTTGAGCACATCTTACTCAATATTGAGTAAAGTTTTCCCAACGTTGAGTAGGATTTTACTCAACAAAATGAGCTGTGACCGTAAATTTTACTCAACAAGAGTAAAAAAAATAAGAGTGTATTATAATTATACCTTTTACTTCTTCTTACAAGAGTATCATCTCTCATAGACCATAGAAAAATAATTTATGTGCTTCTATAGAAAAAGAACCCATTAATATATAGACTTTAAATTTGAACGTATACATGAAGTGTGAAAATGTGGAATTTGAAAAGTTAATTGTTTACATTAATTAATTTATGCAATGTGAGTATTTTTTCCAGAAACTTATCAGACAAAAATGAAATAAATGGAATGCCTGGAGTTTATGAATTAAGTAAATGATTATATGAAAATATTTTTGTACAAAGTGACGCTTTAACGATTCTTTTAAAATTTGATCAACATTTCCTCTATAGTGCTTCTTAGGGCAAAGCATATACTTGTTCTGTGCTTAAATAAATGCAACCATGGATACCAAGTAAAACAAAGTAATTGCTAAACACAGAATATGAGCCAACATCGGTTACCAACGAAACAATAATATTATGTAAAAGCACGTAAAATTATGACCATCAAAAAAGGAACAAACAAAACAAAAAAAAAGGCAGGTTTAAACTAATTTTATTAAACTTTTAGATGCATTAATATGCTATTATTAATGACTACTTAGTATAGTGTCTTCAATAATACAGGATATTTAAAGGCATATTACTTTTAAAAGATATTACGATATGACAAACGGTTATGAAGGTGATTGATGGAGGAAATTGGGAAAAATATAAGTACTTAAATTTTAATCGAAAGGCAACAAAGCATCATTAAGATAACAACACTACCATTGAATCCATTCATTAAATGTTTAACCTTTTAAGCCATCAGTATTTTTTTCTTTTTAAAAGTTTCATTCTTTATTTGTCCATAAAAATACCAAACCAAAATGTAACAAACAAAATAAAAGACATATGGAAGAAAGGTCTGGAAGGCCAAAAATACCTGTTATTATTGCATCTCTGCATACAAAGATATTTATGTCATAGACTATTAGTATTATAATGTAGATAGGAGACAACAAAAATAAATCAACCAAGACATAACAAACGACATGCTCAAAAAGTACTAATAATTAAGAATCATATTTTGTTAATAACGGAATTTCTTTATATTGTCTTATTCTTTTAACTTTGCTGAAAATTAATTCCAAGTGATATTCAGATTGTGTACATGTCTTGTTTGATAATTGTGAATATCATATAGCGTTTTAAATTACTCATTAGAAAGTTTCGGGTAAATCATTAATATAATACTTAAACTTAAAAGGGCAAGCTCGAAGGTATACGCATCAATAACTGTTAAGGGACCATCCATCTTGGACTTTGGAAATATGCACCTCTTTAGATAATTGAACATAAAATCACAATTATATGTCATATTCAATTCAAACTTTGCGTAAATTCAATGTTATTTTTGAAAATTTCAGCATTAAATATGAAAGTCATAGGTCACGTTTCAAGGTCAAAGGTCAATCGCGACATGAAATTGCCTCAGCATGTTCAGGTACATAGAAGAAAAAGCTATGCAATTTTTATTGCTATTAATTTTTATGTAAGCTCATTTAATTGGTGAATATAATGGAAGCTTAATGTAAATTTCTGCTATTATTTTCATGTAACAGAAAAATAAATCTTGCCAGCAAGAGGTTTCTGATTATTGATTTTTTTACATTTAAAACCATCATTTACTGACATGCGATTAATTTCCGATGCAATTTTCTGATACAAGCTATAGTTTCCCCCGAATGACACCACGGGAGGGGTGTGATTGGATGTTTTGGATGCGCGCTAAAAAATTGTAAACATTCTAATTTCGGTCAGCAAATTTTATAGAATATTAACAATCGCGAAATTTTGAAACAAATTAGCTAAAAATGGATGTACAATTTTTATAAACACGCGAAGCGCGCAAAAGTTTTTACCATTTTACGTTTAAATATCTAAAAATATGAGTGTTGATAATGTCATCAGTGACTGAAAGTTGAGGGATAGGGGACGCAAAAGTTATGCCACCTCCTGCTATCAATCAATCAATCAATCAATCAATCAATCAACCAATCAATAAATCAATCAACAAATCAATCATACACTGTACTTGCATGACATGCATACCCAATGAGGCTCATTCTCCGATAAAGTGTGCAACTTTCCCGTTTTGGTGTCGCTCATGTTCGTGTTGCTTGCTTAACGTTGTTAAGCCTATTACAAATGATTTGATTGGTTTAGATAATATATTAGAGTCACATTAGTAACATGTTTGAAGCTAAACATATTAGCATGCCAGAAAAGTAGATAACGATAAATCTGAAAATGCAAAATCTTTAATATCCCCATGTCGCCAGCCATACTTTTTCTGTTTCATGAGCCCCCGTTCCTAAAATATTCGAGCATATCAAACATAAGGCACACCATATAACAGTCCGTAATAGGCATTGGTAATGACATATAAAGTTTAATTATATTAAGTATTTGATATGGCATAAGAGCTTTTTGAAATGTGTCGCCAATATTGCAAACAGATACGTAATCATTTCTAAAATCGATAACAAAGTGTCAAAATAAATCTGTTGATGGATGATTCCTCATTAGGTTTATCAAGCAAACTTGAGTGTTGCATAACATATTTTATATAGAATTATACATTTACAGAAACAATTTACAAGGATATTAATATCAAAAAACCCTATGTGATGGTGACGTCGAAACAGATACGTAATGTACATTCTGCTGCCTTCTCGCAAAACGCGGTACACTATGAGCGAAAATACTTCACCACAGTGTAGCATGCGTAGACCTCCTAATTTACTGTTAAAATAAACTTTGTAAGACAACATATTTTCTCAAAAATGAATATTAAAGAAAATATTCAAACAGGTACGTAGCGACAGATACGTAATTTAAGAATAGGGAATACAACGGTTAAAAATCAATCTCCTATAACTGTTTCTTCTTCAGACACCATAAGAGTTTATGATTTTGTAAGTTTTCATGAATTATTAATAGTCGAAATTTTAACATTACTCTAACCAAAGTTGCACGCTTTATCGGAGAATGAGCCATGAAGGAGTCTATTCGTACAGGGGACCAACGGCCTAACGACAGCTAAGTAGTAACGTGACTTTCGAACCACGTAGCAAGTAGAGTAAAGTTTCTTGCCCGTGGAAACAAGGAGACGAAAACCTATGTCGTCCTTGGTTCCACTAGTGAATACATGCTCTAATGTTTTCTCCTAACGTAGGTATGGGCGGTGTCCAGTGGCTTTCCATCCTGGATCTTCAAAACGATGGGGAATCAAGGGGCAATGAAACAACTAAGGCCCAACAATTTGCGAGCAAAAATAGTCTATGAAAAAGAAATGGACTTTTTTCCAATGCGCGCGTAGTGCACGAACAAAAATCGGAAACTTTGCTGATTTCTGCTAATAATCGCCATATTCGTGAACAACAATGAACAGAACCTATAGCTAGCCAAGTCGATTGATTTTAGCCAGCTGAGTCGGAGCTCGGGAAGAGGGCTTCGGTTGTGGGAGTTGGTCCAGATCCCCGATTTACCCGAATGGGACTTTTTCCCCGACTGATGAGGGGGAACCCCCCGCACTCAACATCTACCCCCCCCCCTTTAAGTATGCCACTGAATCAAGCATACTATTTTCGCGATGTGCTTCAAATACCTCCTCACCGTGTTGAAATATATCCTGAATATCTCGCCAGCGCAGCGACAGCTTAGTAGTAGGACCAATATTTTAGCAGTAAAACTGTTAAGAATTACAAAATGTATGTAGGATCTTATGTTTGCAAAACAAAACAATATTATTAGCATATCATTATTGAAAATGCTTGGAAACTTCGAAAAAAGGAGTCATAATGGTATGGATCCAATAAAGTTGAAAAGTATTGCCAAGTCAACCAATAAAATGTTTAATCTGTAATCGCTCTTTTTAACAATCTGCTTTTTACCAATCTGCTACTTCCATGATATAACTTACCGACTACATTTGAGTATGATTATGTTCGGAATTTCAATCATCACTGGAAGAAAATACTCACCTTTAACTGGAGCGTTGCACTATCCTCTCATATTCTTAATCTATCTACTAGTAACGATAAATTACCAATTTTGAGTTCTACTTGATATCTGTGCGCTGTGGTTATTCGATTTGAAGTCGACAATTTGCGCACTCAATACACTGCACAAAATTATGCAGCAAAAACACTGATCCTGTAGCTTTGATGGCTCTCCGTGCAGTCAAAGTCCTAGCAACAGCTAGCAACCCTGATATCAACCTCATTATACGAATTCTAAAATCCAAGTCTCGCCAATCGAAAAAAAATTGTCGCGAGATTTTGTTTTTTAAAGTGACCTGCATAAAAGGCTGACTTTGAACCCTTATCATCTGAAAAGGGTGAAAGCAAATGGAAATTGGGAACGGGGGTATGGAAATTTGAGGTTTGTCCAATACAATGTAATGTATTTGAACAGTGGCGTAG
>JXSR01S012687.1:0-18523 GCA_000969725.1 Ophiothrix spiculata
ATCTCAAAACCATGAATATGCCCGAAGCAAAGCTGAGGGCATATTCATGGTTTTGAGATCACCGAGGGGGAATAATTTTAACCATGCCCCGAACAAAAAGCAGTCAATATTCGTTTTATATACCGAATATATAGATTTTCGTCATCTGGTTTGTTAAAAGAACCGATAATGATTTACGATATTTCTGCTTTCAATGCTGACCGCGCCGTATTTTGCGCAAAATGTATTGAGCGGGCCTAGTGAAATATATGCCCCGGGCCTAGTGAAACCCATGCCCTCACTTTTAACCAATCAGAGGACAGGAATTTATATATGAGGTATATAAATATAGAGTCAATGGTGAATATGTAGAGTGTGTAGAGAATTGAGCAGAGTGCCAAATGGACAGTTTTTTTTGGATTATATGTTGCAAAAGTTCCAAATAAGACATTTTGAAATTCTTGCAACTAACAAACAGCTGTTTAACAATATCTGTACATTTAAGTTTACTCCTGTAAAAAATCATCAAGATTTGACATCGATATCCTGCTTTGCATGTAGAGCATGAAGATGTTTACAGTTTATTTTGGGACATTAATATTAAAATATATAGCTGACATATGGGTCTAAATGTAAGGTGTTAAAAGGAATTTCCTGGTTAACCTCTTCAGACCATACCATATCTGCCAGGAATGAGACTCTGCGTCAATGGAGAATTATAGTTTGGGCCAAATGGCAAGAATGAAACTTGTTTAGAATCAAAAGAAACTATCATAGAATGTTCTAGCTCTGAGGAGCTTGATTTTAATTTCAAAATACATATTGGTTCGAAAGATACCAGGTTTAGGCCAAGAAATACTAGGTCTACATTGAATGAGATTTAGTAAATTTAAAATGATAACAGTTGGTTCTCAGACAATTCTATATAGCAGCTGTTCTATACAGGGTTCTACCCTCCCAAAGTTCTATCCTCCCAGAGCAAAAATTTGAAACAAAATCCTAGGGTGAATTCCAGTATTTGGAAGAGCCAGATAGTAATGGTATATTAAAATGGTAGTATTATAAGAGTCTTTTCAGTCTACTTTCAGCTCTGATCCAGAGTTTAGAATGTTCCACAAAAATATAAGCTTTATACACATCTGTGTGGGCATCTCAGAAGTGCCGATTTATAAATCATGGTGCTCTGAGAATTTTAGCATTTGTTTTTCAATTTTTAACTTGTTAGTGATTTGATGGTTCTTTATTTATTATTTCAGTCATCTACTTCAGTGCGAATCCCATCTAGAGTCAGCCAGATTAAACAAGAGGAGAGCTTAGATGTGAGAAGTAGGGAGGCAGTCCATGAAAGGTAATTGACCCAATGTCCATTCCACAAGGGGTTAGGTGCAGGAAGATTCTATACTGTGATCAACACCAAATAGGCGGGCCTCTTCACATTGTGAACTGATACAGACAAAGCATGCCAAGTGAACACAGCATGACTGCAGGAGACACACCGCGCGTTGTACATGTGACTCGCACATCAGTATCTACGACGCATGTGTAAGTGGGATTATGTTAACTTGCGGATTAAGAAAAGCCTCATAATTCCCGCCTATTTAGTGTTGATCAGAGTATAGCTTTAGTAAGGCAGTTCATAAAAAGGTGAACTGGTTAAGTGTCCATTCCAATATAAAAGGAAGGGGATGCAGGAAGAGGTTAGACATTAGAGCAGTGATGCTATCCATGAAAGTCAATGTTCCAGTACCCATTCCACACAGATAAAAGAATCACTGTCAGGTATAATAGGTAGATAAGAAGAGAGTTTAGACTTGGGCCTAAAAAAAAGAATTGTTTGATTGGCGTAACATAGAAAAAAAATAGGGTAGATAGATCGGATTTTTTTCATTTTTTTTTTCAATTTTTAATTTTATTTTTTAAGTATACCTGTTTCACATACAAGAACACAAAATATACGACACTTATACAAAAACATCTTAACTTTTTCTGTAACACATCTTTTATTTGTCATTTTGGATGTCCTGCAAGCCATATCTTGGGCCCCATGAATCGATTCCCAATATAAATTTGAAATTTGGAGGTTTTTACTAAGCTTAAAAAAATAAAAATATCAAGGGTCGGGGGGGGGGGTAAAAATAGGGTCGGTGGGGTTACGCCAATCAAACCATTTTTTTTAGGCCTTAGGGAGGCAGTCCATGATATGTAACTGATCACTGTTCAGAAATGCTCTAAAAACCTCAATATAGTGTGCATTTTCCCAGTTCTTGTAAATGTGTTGTCCCTTTTTATATGGGGTATAAGATGTGATAAAATGTTGTTGCCTCTGATTCAAGACAAATGCAATTTTTATTTTATCAGCTGCTCAGTGAAGTAGATCTGTTTGTGTTGCAGTGAAGACATGTTTTATGTTACAAGCAAAACATGGTGCAGACTATATTAGAATTTTATAGCAAGATATTGAAACAACAGGTGTGCCCTCATATTCCTGTTCCATGTTTCATTTTATTTTCTTACCCTAATTTAAATAATACTTGTTTCGAGGTTTGTGTTAAGATTAGGGTTAGTGTGAGTGGTGGGTTAGAGTTATATCGCTCATTCCGAAAAATCGGGTGCCAATAGCGTGTTTTTCGTTCTTTGGTCCACAAAAATCTTCCAGTGCCTTTATCTCTTCCAATATTTCGATTTTCGGATAGGACTTGTCAAGATCTACTTGGCCATATATGTTTTGTCATACTTTTAATGCCATTATGACTCTGATTCATGCCTTCAAAGTAGCGAAAAACGTCGAAAATAGCTAAAAATGTGTTTCCATCACAAAAGTGTTACTTTTGGATATGCTCATTTTCTTTCAGTATATAATACTTTTTCAAGTTTATTATAATTTTTCAACAGATAAACGATCAGCATTTTGTATCTTAGCAATATTTTTGAAATTTAATGACATCTTTCCATAATTAAAAAACGAAATTCATTTTCCACCAACATCGTTAGAGCTACGTTACCAAAGTTTGGTATGCCATTATTTGATGGGACAAAACAGCAATAGCAACAAAATTTAAGTATGCTGACAGCAAACATTGCAGTGAATTTGAAAACCATATATTAAAAAAATTGAAATTTATTCATGTTTGACAAAGGAAAGTGTCGAACATGAAAATTTAAACCGACCATGTTAAGAAATGTGAGCTACGTAACCATATATCTCAGTAACCATACGCATTGCAGCAATTCCATTTTAGTATGTGATAAACATACACACTACTACTTCGTTTATATTAGAATTTACAAAGTAAATGGTCTTATGTATGTTTTGTGTATTAAAACATACAAAACCAGTGAGCTACGTTACTGTGATCTTCGTTACTACTGACCTCTACAGAACTTATAACTGCCGTCTCATGACTTTTCTATGCACTAACAGTGCATATGAAGGATACACTTGCCTACAACTGCAAACAATTGGCGAGTATCAATACTTCAAAATTGAGCAGGTAACGTAGCTCACCCATGATTGCTCACCACGTAAAAATGGGAAAGTCTTTGTAACAGAAAAAATATAGAAGTGGTGTTGACAAATCACTTGGATTCAATATCCATGACTAGTTTACTAATAAAAAACGCTTAAAAGAAAAATATTTAAGCAACTTTATTTTTTCATTTTTTTTCCAACTGCATTGGCACCCAATTTTTTGGAATGAGCGATATGATTGTTTGGTGAAAATTGGAGTGGGTAAAATGATTGCAGATAAAACTTGTTCCCCAATGAAATAATCTCTGCAATAAAAGATCACGACATTCCATCTCCATAGACAATAATCAAGATGACAGCTACTCCCATTTAGTGTGAACTTGGTTGTCAAAATTTGTCACCGATTCCCCTTTTTGAATCATTTGATTGTCATTTATATGGCATATGGTTTGTTTTACAGGGAGGTGCAATCAGCATTTCAAATCAGGCAGTCATGGGATGGCTTGCATCTGGTAAGTTTGTGCAGATTTAACCCGTTATTGTTATCAAAAGATGGGCAGTTTTTTTGAAAATCCCCAGAATGTTATTAAAATCACATGGATTTTTTATCTAATTATATAATTGATAGCAAAAAAGACTTCTTGACAAGAAAGGGACAAGCATGGATTGCAAGCTTGATGTCATATGGAAATCTGATATTACTAGAGCAACCAAGATTGGATTCTTCGGGGCATGTGTTGATAGCATCTTATTGTACGGCGCAGAAACATGGACTTTGAACTTGTTAGGAGCGAGCCAACTTATTAATGAAATTCTTAATTTTCCTACAAAACAAATCTGCAGGGTGTGTAATCTGTAATCTTTATTTCCATTCAAAAAGGTTACAACACATCAAAATAACAGCAAAATAAAAACACAAATGGAGGAGTAGACCGGAAAGCCAATAAGGCCAGAAAATAGCCTACCCCTTACAACAAAAAACCTACAAATCCAAACCCACAAACAAGACAGGCACAAGGATACCAAAAAACTCGAAAGAAAGAAAAAAGGCCAGAAGTAACTTAATCATGAATGTAGTTTAGAATAAAAGATTCTTTAAATTTATTGCGAAATTGTTTGATTGATATGGATTCTTTAATATTGTTTGGAAGCGAGTTCCAAGGAATGGGACCAGTTGTGCGGATAGCACGATCTGAAAAAGATTTATTATTTTTTGTGATATTCAAATTGTTGACATGTCTTGTTTGATGGTCATGGATCTGACTACGTTTGGAGAAGAAATTTTTGAAGGAAACTGGTAAATCGTTAAGAGCGAATCTGAACATAAATACACCAAGTTCCATTTTATAAATATCACCGAGAGCGTTTGTTGATTGGTTAATAGACTCCGCATTCAGTCTTTTTAACTGCGCAAGGTGATATGTGTGTTTACTCCACACATTTATTGCATTCAGATGTTTATGATATGTAGGAAATTTAATGACTTCAATAATAACAATTCTGTTCACACATGACTCAAAACTAGTGGCTTTTGAGTGACACAAAACACATTTTATAGGCTAAATAAAAATTTATTGGACAATTTAAACAACAGTTCATGGTAGGAGTTGCATTTACAAGCAATAGAAACTTTGTTTATATTAAAGGTTTAGGTAGGGAGGGATGAAAAACAACATTATAGAAGGTCAATGTTAAAATCACCCATTAGATATGACGATAAACAAAAATACATATTGTGGTTGCATTTACAAGTAATGGGCCCTTCAATATGGATTTTTGTTTATGCTGTCCAATAAATTTTTGAGTGGCCTTTAGTCATGACTGAGACCCTTTGCTTTCACATGAATTTTTACATCATATCAGCATACAAGCAGGTTTTCTAGACATGACTAAATTCTCCTGAGTGAACAAGCCCTAAAGGCCAGATTCCTTTTATCCGTTAGCGGCGCGTTTTTGCACTGTAAGGGTACTGGTAGTAATTTAAAGCACACGATTGAATGGAGATGAATGGTATCAGGTTGGAAGCTGAGATTCAATTTTGTCTGTCCGTTTTTAATGCGGTTTCATTTTAGCATCTTCTCTAATTGAAAAGTTTCTGCATGACAAAAACGCATTCAAAACGGATGAATCGCTCCAGGGATCAGTTCAGGTAAACGCATGGGTTTCCGGATAGCCGCACCGCAAACGGACCGGATACAAGGAATCACTCTCGCTAAAAACCATTATATCGATTCAAAACACATCGCATGCGGAATCGCATTGAAAACGGACAGTCAAAATTGAATCTCAGCTTAAACCTGATCCTATTCAATCATATGCTTTAAATTATACAATTACCAGTACCCTTACAGTGCAAGATGCATCGCAACCACACCGCAAACAGATAAAAGGAATCTGACCTTAAGACTCATTGAAAGAAAAGCAAAATTTCTCTTTGAAATCAGTTAGCTTCAAGCATTCCATCCACATTTCACCCTAACCTCTAAAGTGCCTTACTAGTCTCATGCACTCATAACAAGGTCAAATTCATTTGCAATTTGTGTATGTTAACATGAACTTGACTCTCTTACTATTGTGTTAATGAGGTCCTCTTTAGGAACTGTCAGAAAGATTAAGTAAAATTGTGTAAAATTTTGAAAAGGTCTTTTGGTCCATTATAGTTTGTAAAATTTGTTCAAAATATTGTTAGAAAATTGTAAAGAAATATTAAGAACAATAAGTCAGTGACATTGACAAATTGCCAGTTTTGGAAGAAAATAGACTTTACAGAAGTGTTATGAACAATAAGTCAGTGACATTGACAAATTGCCAGTTTTGGAAGAAAATAGACTTTACAGAAGTGTTCAACTTTTTATTAATGTTATTTTTTTTTAAAATTCAGGATGAGAGTATCAAGAATCTTAGATCAGAAACAGGATCAAGAATATCAGATCCAATTAGTATTATACCTCCAAGCCTACCGCTTGCATCATCACCATCTCCAACAAGAGTAGTTAGGGTAAGTAGCCCATAGTAGAGGGGAAATTCCATCAAGAATATCAGATCCAATTAGTATTATACCTCCAAGCGTACCGCTTGCATCATCACCATCTCCAACAAGAGTAGTTAAAGTAAGTAGCCCATAGTAGAGGGGAAATTCCATCAAGAATATCTGATCCAATTAGTATTATACCATCTCCAACAAGAGTAGTTAGGGTAAGTAGACCACGGAATTTTGATAGGGGAATCGGGATATGCTGCCATTGTGTTGCTCATGGAGCAAAGTTATTGTACCATCGGATATATTCAGAGTTTAGCCTGATATCCAGGCAGATTGCATAAATCTTCGCTTGACGCATATACAGCGCAAATTGTGTCTGTGTTTCAAGTAGCGTGTATTGCGACTTGCTCTGATCAAAGACGCCAATTTTCCCGCTAATCCGTTTCGAAGACTCACAGTGAGGCACGCGGAGCCGTAAAATGCCAGAGGTACAATAACTCTCCCTCCATTAGCAACAATCCAAGATGGTTGCCGTCCCATAGGATTTACATGGTGGTGAAATCAAAATGGCGGCGAGTACCGATACCCCCTTTTTAAATTCCTTTAAGTAGACTCATCCACGGCTGCTTAAAGTATCATGTTCACAGTAATCCAGCATACATTTGCAACACTAACGGTCAGTATGTCAGAGTCCTTAGCTTTATCCGGTTCAAGGTTTTGTTTCCTTGTAATATTATGATTAATAATTGATTAGGTGATCATGTTATGCTTCAGTGTAGCTTTGTTAAAGGAAATCAAGAACCCAAATTGGAAAAATGGCTTTGTCAAACTATGAAAAGCTTTGTTGAAACAGGCCTGATTATTTTCGATTTTAAATTGTTTTTTCAATTTTAAATTGTTGTAGCCTTTGAATATATGCATATGTTTCTATTAAAAGTGGCTAATTTGTGACATTGATAAGACCTAAGCCTGCAAATGTGTAAATTTTTAGGCTGGATTTAAAAAAAAATATGTCAAAGGGAGCTGATTTTTTGTTGATTTGTCTCTTACGCTATCTGCCTTTATAAAAGAAAAGTTTTTTAAAAATGAATTGACTGAAGGTTGGAACAAAGCCGGATCTTTGGACAAGAAAAGAGTATATCTTTATTTTTGTTCATTTCCGTGTCCACCCCAGTACCAAAAATTACACTTCAAAGAATCTTATCTGGTATAAACTATTTGTTCTTTAATTCTTTTTTCTTCTTACAGCAATGTTTTTCACCATCCATGCAAATTTCTGTGAGAAATAATTCATTAACACCAAGTCCCATCCCTAGCCCTACCAGGTCAACGTTCACACGCAGGAGTATGAGTCCCGTACTCAGACCAAGTGCACTCAAAAGAAAATGTAAGTATGCTGAAATATTCTGTATTTCTATAATTGGTGGTCCCCTTGGATTTCCTTTGACACATTTACAAGGTGTTTTAAAAATCATAATTTTCTAAAAATATAACTTTAACATGTATTTTATTCTGTATCTCAAAATGAAAAATGACGACTTTACTGGGGATATGGGGCTGAATTCACTTATGGTCATTTTTTTTGAGGTGGTGCTCATTTGCGTTACATCTCACTCACTTCATCCATACCTAACTCCTTCCAGGTAATAGCTGATTAGAGTTCATAAATACATTTATTTGGCTATTATTCTTAATTGATTTTATAGACTAATACATTATAATTATCTTCAAAATCATACCAAAATTATGACATTTCATACGATTATTGAAAAGTTGTGACAAAATTTGATACACAATGTACATATCTCATCCACACCAACCACATTTATGCTCGTTTTCATCTCTGGCTAAATTAGCTTATTGACTTTTAACTTGTTATTAGCGTTAATTATCAACTTTATTCAGGTTAATTCCAACTTGGTTTTGATAAACAATAACTAACCTTTAAATCATATAAGATTTATGACACTTCAATGGATTTTTAAGAAGATATGACAGAACAATTTATGCACAATTTTCATGATACCTCATCCGCACCCGCCTCATCCACACCCGCCTCCACCCCTGGCTAAGTAGCTTTAACGGTTCATTTAATAAGCTTAATTAATCACTTCATTTGGGTTCTATTCTTAATTTCTTGAAAGTCAAATAAATTGTCTTTAAAATCATACCAAAATTATGACATTTCATTGATTGCTGAAAAGATATAACAAAAATTGATGCAGAAATCACTCTCCATGTAACAAATCCACCTTTTATGGGTACCCACATTAAAAAGCATGACCTTATGTCAAAATATATCGCAAATGGCGATATCACAAAATCTGATATTGATAGTAATTTAGTGCAATCAATTTAGGGAAACCAATTTTCACTATTTCGTAAAAATGGCAAGAAAATTGAACTCAGCACACTTTACAGGTGAATGCTAATCACACTTTACAGGTGTGTGCTGATCACTGTAGCCCAAGTAAGCTCCATTCCATATCAAGTATCATTTCAGGTTCCGCCGCAACCTCTGGGGGCGCTGAATCTTGATTAACCATCGCAGCCTGGATCAGCTCAGCTCCACAAAGTTTTCAAACGGGTTTCCACTAGATAATTAGCAGTTAGTTCCTTGTCCAAGAGAATCATACTCCAACTTTTGGCACCAACGGGTTCGAACTCCGCATCTTAAGCGTCTAACGACCACCGTATCTTTTGAGCTAACTTGAACGCTAAAGCTGAAATGTTATTTATATTAAATCTGTGACTTATTCATTACTTTCTTACAAGTCAATGTATGTCTTTCTATATAGATGACAGTGACAGTGATGTTACACCTCCCAAAAGGCAGCTATTATCATCTCCCACACATCCCAGCACACACAGGTAAGAGCTCCCTTGATTCATTTTGTAACAAAAGGTTCAGATATATCTAGATCAGAAAGTATCACGAAATATCTTGATCCAATGTGCCCTATACAAATGTTAACTATGCATTTGTCATTAGTACTGTACAAGAGGTATTTTTCGCGCTACATTTATTTTTGGGCTCAATTGGTCTAGTATGAAAATATATGTACTGTAAAAAAAATGGTATGTACTGCCACACGAGCGCAAAAATTAATGTAGCAAGTAAAGTTAATGATCCAAAATTAGCTAAGTACAACAATTTTTGCAAAACTGTTTGTGTTTTTATGTTCTTTAAACTGGAACTCTATTCTGTATGGGTTTGAATTGAAGAACATCAATAAGTTAAGAAAGATCTAGTCATGGCTGCTCACATAATTTTTCTCACCAACATGGATGATAAGTCCATTCCACATGACCAGCTTCTCTGGCTCCTGGGTGAATCACCAATCCAATAGACTACTGAAAACGGGAATATTTTTGGGAGCAGAATTTTTCGCGAAACAATCGGGACCTTTTCGCACATGTTAAATTAGCGTATTAAAGCTTCATTACATAGACCTGCATATAAAATGAATGTTTTCGCGGGTGTTATATTCGCGGATAGATGTTGATTCGCAAAATTCTGGAAAATTAAACCCTCGCAAAAATAACCCCGTTTACAGTATCACATAACCCAATAGTGCACTCTATTTTTGGGTATCCTTGCTCACAACAACCTGGCTACTTTGTCGTGTGCATGAAACATCGCAAGTACTCGTGTATTGGGTACTTTCTGGATATGCAAAAGAAGCCATGATTCAAATTCTCCTCATTTGCAAAGCATTTTTTCAGTATACAGATTTTGTCTTTTGAAAATTGCTGGTGAGTGACAAATCTCTCTCCTCAAAACTTGTGAGCTGAACTGTAGGCGAGTGATTTTAATCAGTTTTATTATTATTACACCTAATGTAGATGAGTGATAAAAAGCTCTCCTCAGCTTCATTTTAGGTAATTGATGATGAGTGATCACTCTCACTCACCTCACATGACGAGGCCTGAGTATTGCTAGATTGTATCTGATATTGGTGTGTATATATCATTTATTAGATAAATTGTTCTGCCCTTTGTGCCTGCTTTAATGTTCAGCTCCAATATGATACTATTTAACATTGTTTTTTGTCATTTTCAAGTTTATGCAGCTTAAGTTCAGAAGACACCAGTCCACCCTCACATCTGAATTCCGACGCATCAAGCATATCAACTTTATCGGTTTCGACGGTGCCAACAAGCGGGACTTGTTTTTCTTTCAACACAGCCGTGAATAATAACAACTCACAGGTATAGCCGCACATAGCAGGCAGGTTTTGTAAGTGTGTACAGAGAGAAAGGAATGTTTTATTTTTATGGACAGATCATTATTTTGTTGTATATTTTAAGGTAACACTCACGTCTGTTGGACATGTGTTTTTGTATGATGTTGAAAGTGCCAGGTTTCTGTGAGAACACTTCAAACCTCAACCGACAGTAAGGCTACTTATTAGCTAAAACTGCTGGTTCTGAGCATCTCTGCTCTGGTTGAGTTTTGAAGTGAAACCTTACAGAATTTTTTGTCTATCTCAGATGGAAGAAATAGGGTTTTTCTATTTTAAATTTTTTTGAAAGTGTCAGGTTCTTTTTTTATGAATATTTCTTTGTTTGATGGAAGATGTAAGGTTGTTCTCATTTTGAGCTTGTAATTTAAAGCTATTAGCACAAAGTCATAGAGGATATTTCCATAAATAATCAAGCATTAAAGCTGGTTTCAGACTTGCCTTTCGTGTTGTCGTACGACCAGCGTGGTGTCAACAATTTGAAGCGCAAACTCGAGCTTGTCGCATCTCCTTGCCGTACGACAAGCCGATATATCGATAACCCTGTCGTGATGGTCGCAACAACACAATATTTTGAGTTGGAATAAATTCAACTTTTCTTGCGACAGACCATAGCGGCAATATGCAAATGTGTCGTGCTACAGTACAACAACTCAAAATTGCAAATTTTGTACCCACTTGTTGAGAAAGATGACAGTGTCACCAAGTAAGTGAAAAACTTTTGGATCAGAAAAGAAACTTTATGACAGTCCCTATTAACCAATTAGAGAATAAAAGATAAGGGACTGCTTCAAACTCAACTGGTGGCTGACTGCCTGGGTTGCTATTTGTCCTGAACTATGGCAAGCGCCCAGAACTGCTGGTTGCAGGCAAGAGAAGATATTGTGTGTATCCCATCATGCATTGCTTCCTATAGGGAATTTTGTACAGGAAGTCGTGTGAGTAGTTAGTGATGAAACATGCCCAAAATGCAAGATTACTACAATTAATTTTTATTTAAGGGGATTTCATCACTAATTACATAATTTCCATACAAACAATCCCATAGGAAGCAATGCATGATGGGATACACACAATATCTTCTCTTGTTGCGGGCGGTCAGCCCCAAATGAGTTTTGAAGCGATCCCTTTGCATGTCAAATATCGTCTTGTAATGGATGGCTGAGTGTACATTATTTTTAGTACTGGACCCCAGTAACCATAGCTCATGAAATTCATGCGATACATTCACTCTTATATTTGGGAATCAGTGTAGCAATTATCTATGATGTCTCGTGGATGAGCAAGTACATTTAGACGCAGAGCTAAACCACTACTTGGATGTGTTGGAGAACAATATTCTGTGTACATAAATCAATTTATAATGTAATCAGGGACAGTATTCTTATTTTATGACCACATGTGGCCAAGGAAAAAAATAAATGAATATATATAATATATGTACATATAAATTCAAAAGTATAGGTCCTGTTGAATTGGAAGGTACAACTTTTGAGTTTCACTCTATATGAAACCATGAGAGGAGTAACATGTAGGATTTGCCATGAAATGGTTTTTGTCTTGCCTGAAAATTTTCAGAAGAGACATAGCAATGCAATTTTCTGTCCGCCGTCCGGAGCGTATCTCGGAAACCGCATGCCCTACGTTAATGATATTTGGTGACTGGCTAGACCCGGAGCCGATCTGGATCCAGCAACAATTTCGGCGCAAAATATGCTAATTAAGTACCTAATTTGCATAATTAATGCATAAAATGCTTTAAATGGCATATTTAACAAACCGTGCGCCCTACATTCATTAAATTTGGTGGGTAGGTGAGGATAGAGCTGCGCTTGTGCCAGCTGCAATTTGAGCTCAAAATATGCTAATTAAGTACCTAATTTGCATAATTAATGCATAAAATGTAGCTTATTTTTCAACTTTGTCCGATTTCAAAGGTTAAAGTCTCAAATTGTGCGTCTTGGACCAGCGATCAAAAGTGTCAATGGTGACCCCGTCGTCCGACCTTTCCCTGGGGGTCAAAGGTCAAAAGAAAGGTCAAATTTTCAACTTTGTCCGATTTCAAAGATTAAGGTGTCAAATTGTGTGTCTTGGACCAGCGATCAAAAGTGCCAATGGTGACCTTGTTGTATGACCTTTCCCTTGGGATCCACCCCACAACTGAATGATTAAGTAGGCGGTCGATACGCAGGCGAGACTACTGGTTCGCGAACCATCTTGTTTTTTAGATTGTAATCTTAGGAAGCTGTCACATAGTAAAACATTCAAGCTATTTAACCTGGGGCCTATTTCACTAATGTCTAAACCCATCGCAAATGCCGAACTTCATCGCAAAAGCAAGAGACCATCTCAAATCATTGGCGATGATTTTGTCTGCGATGAATATCTTGCAAGTGCTTATGAGCATCCGCAAAAAAACTTTCGAAAATGGAAGTCATCGCAAATTCTTGATATCAAGTGATTTTATTTTGCGCTATATTAGGACGAGATCATCGCAAAATTTGCGACCGACTCACCCATGAAGATTAAAAGTGAAAAGATGTTAGTGAAATGGAAAGGTCATCGCAAACAATATATGCAATGGATTCTAGTTTGCGAGAGTTTTTGCAATCATTGCAAAAAATAATGTTAGTGAATAGGCCTTTGATGTATTCACAATGATTTGTGATCTGGTGTGTACCTGTTAAAATAAATCAAATATAGGCTTTACTGTGTGATGTTGTTTTCCCAGATACATGACATATTTACTCAAAAATTCAAATGGTTGTAACAGCCAAACAATATGTATGAAACAATTTATCATTACGGAGGATGGAAGTAAACCTTGTATAAAGCAAGAAAATGAAGGTTTTTACCTCTCAGCAACAAATGTAGTGAACGACACATTAAGGTCCGTATGCACAAAACTATACTGAATTAGTCTGAACTAAGTAAAATTGGATTTCTTAAAAATAACACATTTTTTGGAATCTGTGATAATTTATGTTCTTGCTTAAAGACGTACGATGAAATTTCTATAATTTCTATTTTGGAACATTGGCATATTTTCCCAGAAGAACAAAAAATTGGTTTAGTCCAGGACTTACTAAGTTAGTCCTAGACTAAACTATTTTTTTGTTCTAAAAATAATTTCAGTGATTTAAAACATACAAATGAATAATATAATAAAAGTAACAGTATAAATCTTTACCCAAAAACATGAATAATCTCTTGATTTTTTCAAAAATGTATCTTTTTTTTTCAATTTCAAATTTCACTTAGTCCGGTTTTGTGCATATGGGCCTAAATCTCATACATGTCTCAGTCAAGGTGATAAAAGGATTAGTTTTCATCAGTTACGAATAATTTTCTACTATTTTATCCTTGAATTTGAATTTATTATGAATAATACTTATTATAAATAACATTGTATGAAATAGTCTTTGTTCTTTGAAGACCAAGATTGCAAGTACTCATAATAGAATTTCAACAGTACAGGTAAAATTACAAAAACAAAATCATTATGAGATATTTGAGATTTGGGGAATGTAAATCAACTGAAATGCTCATTCATTACAATTCGTCATGCGAGTGCAAGAAAGTCATATCTGCATCTGCAATGGCTGCCTTGAGTTACATTTTTAACATCTAGTCACTAGAATTTCATAAATGTCTCTGCCAAATGTCAGTGGCTCTTGAAAATGGTTCTTCAGGTGACGATGAAGAACCATATTCAAGAGCCTCTGACCCAAGACTCGAGATTATACAGTGTGAAGTCAAAAATTAATGACAAATGGCAGCTATAGCAGATACAACTTTCTTGCACTCACATGACGAATTTACAACTTTGATATGCAGGTAAGGCATTGAAATGAATGAAACTAATTGTGTTGCTATCAGTGAAAACCCTTCCCTAAGTGAAACTAAAACCAGGTGCCAGACTATATTTTGTCATTTTTGTAGACGGTTTCATTTAGAATTTTTCTCATGGTGTAAATTGTTTAACATGAGTTAAATTTTCAATCTGAATGAATATTTCCATTTTAAATTTTCGACATCCTGCAAATGGCTAGCACCTAAATGAACCCATGATGTAACTGTTTTTCAACGCCTTATTCTAAGTGGTTGTGCATGTGAATATTTTCATCTCCAAACCAATCAAATTACTCTTTGATGGCTATAGTAGCAAAATGAACTAAAAAAAGAAATTTGAATGTAACTACACTTTTTACAACCTTATTCTAATTGGTTGTGCAAATGAATATTCCCTGCTCTCGACCAATCACAATTACTCTTAGATGACTAATAGTCCCCAGGTGGCTTAGTTTAAAACCATGTACAATGTCTTTCTAATTCTGCATGTATGTATGCGATGCTTTTGATTTTATAAATTTACCATCCACATGTTCACAGATTTAACAGTGTTTGACCCCAGAGTTAAAAGGAGATGCCATTCAATCTATTCTGAACCATATCAAGTGTTGGGACACCTTGGAGCTCAATTTGGGGTTATTTAACATTATTGCCTTAGGGTTTTGGTTGATTCTCTTCAGCAAATGCAATATCATTTGCACCATCATTTGCCAATAATAGATCACTTTCACATGTCCCGAAGTGCAGCCTGTTCTGCGCTGAAAGGAGTATGGTCCGATTCTTCAAAATGCAGTTTCAGTGTCGTGTGAAAGATGACCACTAAAAGAGGTTAAAGTTTCAAATATCAGCTGAATTGGTCAACAAATTTAGATTTTATTGGGCAATTCTCTACTTCAAAGCCAGCTATATGATACTGTGTAAAATTAACTATGGTTATCATAATTAGACATGATTTCACATTAGGCTTATTTCACATCTCCATAATGGAACATAACTCAGCTGTGAAATTTCATGTGGATTATAAAAAAAAATATGAGCAATTTTCTAGTACCAAAATCTCAAAAACTTTGAAAAAGAGTTGAAGCAATCGGACCATGCCCTTTAACGTCATCTGTGCATAACTTATAGGAATGTGGTAAATCGCTCAGAGTACCCATACTTTTAGGGTGTATTACGGGACATGCGAAGGTAGTCTATTGTACGTGTATTTCAGTCCTGAGACAGTTTGGGTCTGTCCTTGTTATCACACATACCGAATCCACTCGTCCAATTCAACTAATGATTTCTGAATGCACATTACCTTTACCGTTGAGTTATTTCGTGCAAACGTGCCAGATATGGCTAAAAATACTTTAATAATGCTTCAGAAATAGAAAATGATGATATGGTGAACTTTTGGAGTGCAGAAATATATTAATTCAAACAAATTGTCATTCAGAAAAGATTTGGATTGGACGAATGACTTTGGTATATAATTGCCCCCAAAGAGCTTTCCATTATTATGGTGGTATTTTATATCTCCATTGTAAATCCGAGGTTTGAATATTTGATTTATAAATGCTATGAAATAATATATACTCTATTATTATGTAAATATATATCATTGTTATTCAGGAAATTGATAGAGAGAATTATTTGGAAATTGGAATTGGAAAGCCTCACTAATATTATGGCTTGAATAGTAAAATCATGTTTGTATGATATTACCAATAATTACAGCATTTATTGGTAAATTAAAAATGAGAATTGGTGCTCACTGTCAGGGTGGGGGTGGGGGGCACTCAAGTATAATGTTGCAGGCATAGCGTGACCACAGCTTTTCAAAACAGCCCCGAAAGGGTGACTGTTTCTGAAGCCAAAATATACCCTTTTTCCCCTATACACACCCTAAATCGAGATTTTACCAATATTGTTTTCACACTAGGATTTGAAAAAGTACCCTTGAAAATGGCTGTTTTTGATACCCTAAATGGTGTCACCTGATTCACCCTTCAATCCTAAAAAAACAACCCTAATTCACATTTTCTTGGTCACGCTATAGCCTGCAGCATTGTACTTGAGTACTCCCCTGTCTCCCATCCCCGGGCTTTGAGTCTGGCATCACATGAGTACATACTCACCCAGATCTACTAAGTTGCCCCATTTTCAACCAAGCAATGTCTCTGATAATACCAGGTATCCCAAAATATGGTTACATGTAGAAAAATGATCGTTTGCAAAAACTATAGCAGTTGGAGAATTCAAACTTTGCCTAACTGATGATACATACCTCTGTTAGATGTTTGCAAAATTTCAATATCACAGCATAAATATTTTTTGAGTTATCAACAAAGATAGATACCTATGTCAAAAATGTATTTTTTCAAAATTCAATAAAATCGTAAGCATGTTCGTTTGATGTAATTTTAACCCTCGTTCAACCATGTGTTTACTTGACATTGACAAGCCCAAAGTTAGGTTGCTTTATGCCATAGTGTATGGCGTTGTCTCTTCTTTCCATTGATACCAAAATTATGAAAATCCGAAAAGCTGTTAAGTAATTACATAATTTCATCGGGTCCAAAAAATTGTCGAAATCTGATTTTGGGCACAATTGTCCACTGATTCAAACTTTTGTTATTTTTAAATGTCGATCAAACTTTTGCTAATAAATAAAGAAAGTTGTAATTTAAACATGTCCTGTAAGTTCTAGTTTAAACGTCATATCATGTAGATGTTTTTCAAAATTTACACACAATTTTGCAGTTTAAACAGTTAAACAAATTTGAATATGCTTATTGCATATTCTTCAACTTTCGCGCCACAACTTGATTGACAGGTTCAATATGAACAACTTATTATTGAATGCAGGTATCCCTAATTTGCATTAAAGATATACTGAAAGAGATTTCAAATATTAATCATTGAAAATTGCACCAAGCTTGGTTCAATATAAAGTCTAATTCTAAACGATCAGTCAGAAAAAAGATTGCACATTTAAAATATCACAAAATGTGTATGCTTATTATTTTGTTTAATTTTGAATAAATGTATTTCTGACATTGGCTTCTATCTTTGGTGAGAATTCAGAAACTAATAAAGCTGTGATACCGAAATATTATGAGTATCTAGAAGAGCGTTGTAATATAATTTGTGCAAAGATTTGTTTCTCCAACTACCATAGTTTTTGCACACGGTCATTTTTTACATGTAACCATTTTTGTGGGTAACCTTGTAGTATACAACAATGAAAGGAGTGTAATACCATAGTAGTGTAAAATGTCATTAAGAAACTTGGTTTACATTGAAATATGCAACTTGACAATTCTTTAGACCATTTTCGTAGTTTGTATTTTCTGCCTGATGACAGCTAGGCACACATGCAGTTTAATTTCTGATGAAATATTTTGCCATTAGTGAAAATTAGTCCTTGTTTTCCCCAGTTGATGATGGCACTAATATAGTTTCTTTCTGGTCAAATTTCCTTATTATGTGTTGTCTTCAAACAGTATTAAGGGCACAGTTAACCCCTCATTTTCTGAAATATGTTATGCTTTGTAACTCAGCAACCGATAAGTAAATCCATATAAAAGTATATTTCTAGATGTGGATTTTCATGTAGAAGATGGTTAGGTCAGTTTTGTACCAAAATCATAGACACAAGGTCCAAAAACCCTTGTTCTTGGACCACTATATTTGTAAGCAACCTAACTTAATTTCGAAGAAATAAAAAGTTGGACCTCAAATGCTTTTTAGAATCTTGAAACACATGTCTAGGAACGCATTTCTCAAATTTTTGACTTTTTGAAATATTGTCAAAAATAATTTTTAAGTCAAAAATCAAAAATTTGAGAAATGCATTCCTAGACATGTGTTTAGTTTAGTTTATTCTATCTTTATTCTGGCATACTCTTTCAATACAAATGTACTGGTCTCCCAAGAGGTCCAGAGAAAAATTACTATATATAATTTATAATTACAAGAATAATATTTACAAAAATACAATAATAAAAATGCTTG